>JAUZNC010018525.1:0-26021 GCA_034780395.1 Vannuccia rotundouncinata
TGCGTTGTTGATTTATGAATATGTTGTATAAATAACTGTTTGTGATATTGTTAATTGCATTGTGCATTATCTCAGGTTATATATTATATTATTGTTATAGAAATATAAGCATTTTACTCATATTTCTGTGATTTTACCTATAAATAATACATTTTTACTAGTTCAAGAATATACAGATGGTAGGTATTTAAATACATTAAATTGATACATCTATTGATTATACTTAGAGTGAATAAAAACACAACGATTTATTTATTCAATACTTATATTTTATCAATCGAAATAGAAATCAGAGCAAATTTCATTTTATGTTTTTCACCGAACGGAAACCTTCATTCCGTAATAACGCGTTATACGTTTATAGCATGTTATACTTATATATTACAAACTTTTTTTTAAATACTTGAATATGAACTATACAATTTTTCCATAACTGTTAAAATTTACTAGATTTTACGATCTTGACCTTATCTTAGAATAACTAATTTACTGATTTGATGCATTTTATTTAGCCATACTCATAACCCTTAGATACTACATTTATATCCTGTCATAACTAAATAGAATTAAATATAATTAATCTGTCCTCCTAAATATATATCGATTATAACTGACAACAAAACTCTCGTTCTGTAAAATAGAAAGCACCCTAACAGATTATGTACAAATCACATAGCGTAATCCAGATAACCTACGTAACTATACTCTAGCTGTAGCGGCGTTTTGACATTTCCTAAATAAGGGATACTTTTTATAAGTTTCTACTTTTCTGTAACTTCTGCAATTGACGTCTAAATAATCTGATGAACAGTCAGCTATAACTACCTACTTTGAACAGTACTCTACAAACAACTTAAACAACCACAGTTAACCTTTAGCAAATGTTGAAAGATCCTATTTGGGAAGCCCTTAATTGGTGCTAAAAGGGAAGAGTGGCATCACCCATTCATCATTTTAAAAATTGTGTGATACATATTCCGTTGTTACTATCTTGAACTGTGATATTCACACACAAATTTTGAACACCGAAAATTAACACTACAATGTATTTGATTGTTATATAATATAATGTAAACAACCTTACACTCTATGTCAACATTCTATGTTATCGCCAGGAGTACAATTTTCGGTGCTGTTAGTCCATTCTACAAAATAGAAAATGTCAAATTTTTTGAAAGAAAATCAAGAAATGGAACCTGAAAACAAGGAGGAAAAAGGTTCTGTAATTATTTTTGACGCAATGTCCAAATCAACCTTGCACGGATTGCCAAGATTTGCTAATTCAACGGGGCCTGGAATTCGAATACTGTGGCTGTTATTAATCACCGGAAGTGCTTGCTTATTTACAGTTCATGTGAGCAAATTAATAGGAAGATATCGGCAACATGAAGTTATAACTAGTCTCAATCCAAGAGGCATACCTTTCCAATTCCCTGACATAGTTCTTTGTCAAGAAGTTCCACTGGCTCAATCGTACTATCTTTTGGCTCGGGAGAAAAACACTTCCGCATATTCAGATATCATCAACAAGATTAATACTCTGGAAAAATTACAAGACCAAGTGGTAAATGAATTCAAATCGCAACAAAATGAAACTTTAAAATTGAACAAAGGACTTTTTTTCTGGGAGACCATGGATTGGTTACATTTGTACAACGAAATAGGGCATCGCATTCATCAGACCATATCACGAACTACCTACAACGGGGAAGAAGTCAATGTTACTCAGAATTGGACTATGAATTATCAACGCACGCATGGATATTGCTTTCGACTGTCAGTCGACTCCAGCAGCGTATTAGGACTCTCGGAATCAGTGGCATTATCGTTATATTTAGACCTAGCTGGAGATTCACACTACCAGACTCTGTTGAGACGCCTCGGGCTCAACACCACATTTCGGCAAGGACTACGTCTATATTTGTCTGGAAAGGGTTCAAGCCCAAATTATGAGACTCAGTATATAAATATACGACCCGGACAATTCTACGACATCCAAGTAAAAATGACACAAAGACTTTTCACAAACTCGAGTAAACGACCGTGTTATTCCAAAGTGCCTGCCTTCGTGAATCCTCTTCGACCAATCAAGATCTCTCGTCCATCGAACCATTATCAGAGCTGTGTAGACGAAGCCATTCAACATGTCATGGTAAACAATTGTGGTTGCTATGTGCTCTCTGCCTCTAATGGACTAGCACCCCCAGAGGTCCGTGCTGGTTATCCGGCCTGTTTCAATATCACTCGACACTTAACAGGCAGTCCGGATGCAATTACGTTACTGCAGGCTCGCGCCAAATGCTATCTGCATATAGTTAAAGTAACCCATCTCAATATCAGCCGGGATTGTCAGAACCATATTCCTTGTAACTCCACCCAATATTCGACAACTTGGTCATTTGGTAGCTGGCCAACCAAAGAGGTAATCGACGATGTCTACAGCATGAATGTAGTAGAGCCACACGCAAAAGCCAGGGAGATGAATTTGAATGTCCCTGGTTGGGAAACTATAATAAAGAAAAAAGACTTAATATCGGCAGGTTATGCTGATATTGTTATTCGACCCCATGAAGTGTTCAGCGCACAGATTAAAGAATTTGAAGCGTATCCTTTCTACAATTTACTTTCTGATATAGGCGGTGTTATGGGAGTATACATGGGAATGAGTATCTTAACAATTAGCGAGGTCATAGAACTAGTGATTCGATTGTTAGACTACTTCTGTAATAAGCCTTTGGATCATCAAAAAGTTAACTAATATTAGAAGGATATTTGAATTGAAATTAATGGTATTCACTTAATTGATTGAATACTACTGGGTATACTATAGGTACGTTTGAAAATTAATTATTATTTTTGAGTATTTGTTATGAATTTTCTTTGATTTGCAATCTTTATTATGTGCATGCTAGCTATATTTCAATGTTTATTTATGTATTATAAAGTTTATAAAAAATTATATCAATTTGCCTATATACAGAACTGGATTAATATATTTTTAAACAGTGCAGCTTTTATAACTGTTTTTAGATATTATAATAAGGACAATTATTATATGTATGTGTATATATAATAATATGCAGACATACCGAATTTCAATCAATACATAAAATGACTTACACAAGTGTCACTAAATCGATGAACATAATTGTAATCATTGTGGTGACCCCTTTTCTTTATAGATTCACTTATTATAACAAACGATTATATTCTATGACGAATGCTTCAATATTTTTATTGTTAAGTAATTGTAATTTGCTTTTCCAAAAATATATCCAATATACTATATAGTACACTCTTTTTAATACTCATAGCAAACTTTTATAAGAATATGCATCAACGTATTAATTATAGAGGTCCTTTTGGCTTTGACTTTAGAAATTTTGTATATTCAATATTAATTTTGAAAATAACTCTTTAAAAAGAACAAAATACCTAGAGAATTGAGCTATTTCTAAATATTTGATATTTTTACTCAAAATTTACTAAATTAACAGAATTAGTAAAAAATAGTCATTCTAAAATAAATAAATTGAACCTTATTGATATATTTATGTTTAATTATTCAGCTAAATCCAAAATCAGACTATTAAAGCAGCGACAATTTCGCGATTTTTTTATTTTAATTTAAAATTTTTATATCATAGACTCAGAATGCCGACAGCAATTAGAATTATGTGTGTGTTTGTCAGACATTTAAAAACTTTTTTTCATCACCCTTGTCAACTGCTGCACCTCTCCTCCAGCTGTAAGCTGTTACATATCTATTGGTTGTAACGCTAATTAGCCTAGCTAACATATATGTATTAATAACAGCTATCAGCTAATATCTTGTATTTAAATATTGTATCCTCTATTTAAATATTGTGGTAACCATATATCTATTAATTCAAACTGGAAGGGTGCGTACGACCCCTCTTTCAAAGTGAAATGCCGAGGGGTGCCTCTTTTCGGGAGAAAATGAAAAATATTATTTTAAATTTTGTCCTTTCTGGAAAATGACAGGAACCTGACACTAAAATAATTTATAACATTTTTATTATTGAAAGTAAATGCGGTTAGTGCTGTTTAATTGACTTGTCTCGTGCCTTTTTTTCAATAAGAGATGGCTGCCATTTTCAAAAAAAATATATAAGTATCCCTAAGCCTGAAAAACGACACCCACTCTAAATATTCATTGGGGCACCCCTGAATTCGTAATATAGAAAATCTAAACTTTTATAAATCTTTTAGATCGTTTAAAACATAGAGTTGTAATGATAATATAGTTATATTAATCGCGTAGCAATATAACTATTATCGATGGTTAATTGAATTTTGAATTATTATCTATCTATAGGGATATTTTCAGTATTTTGCATTGAATATGACTAAGCGAACGTATCAAAATACTGCTACAGAATTAACTGCTTGAACTAAAATCTACAAAAAACACTGATTATTCTACGAAAACTGCTGTCAATGCGTTCAATGAATACTTGACCTTACATGAGAACTGTTCTTTAGAGACGGTTGTGATTGAACAGTTAGATACGTTGTTAAGCAACTTTTTTTCTTCATTACGAAATGGCGACGGACTGTACAAACGAAACACGTACCTTTCTTACCGACAAGGCTTGAAGCGATACTTTTAAAAGAAAAGAATGTTGACATTATTTGTGCAAAATCTTTTTCAAAATTCGATAGACTATTTCACTGCTTACTGAAGAAAGTTAAGATTGCGATGGGAGAGGAAGCACCGATCACTTTGAACAAATTTCTGTCAATGAGCTTAAAACAATTACAACAGCATTAAATCCATTAATTCCGCAGCAGTTACAGTGGTTAATCTAGTTGTTTCACGTCTGTCAATCTGTTTACGTCATCGGTTCGGTTTGTTAATAATGTTGTATAGTAATGTTAAACTACAACATTACCATTATACATTTTTATTGACTTTTCAAATACAATATTTTAAAATGTTGAACTGCCTTTTATATTGGTAACATTCGATAATACATAATAAAAATCTATGGTTTATAATATCCATAGATATTGTATATTATATATAGTATATATTATATATACATAATATACAATATCTATGATAATATCATTATAGGTTACTCTATGGAGAATATTTATTTATCTTTTATTTTTGCATACAAATTGATTATTGATAATTTAATGAGCCATTTTTTCAATACTAAATATTTAAGGTAAATGTAACATGTTTCATCCGAGGATACTTTAACTATTTCAATTGTTTTACTTATTAAATTATAGAAACATGAAACACTTTTGTTTTATATTGCTATTTTCGTATTATTTAAATACAATGTGCCTTTCCTTAAAAAATATCACCACACATGCTACCATCAATGGAATTCTTGACTGTAATAAATTAATCAACGTCTCATTATATACTGAGGTGATATTCATTATTATTAATTTTGAAGAAAGTGAAAATATAGTATGTGATATCTCATTTTCCAGACCGTTTTTATACAGTTCATTAGTAATGAAATCATTCGGTAATTGTTTAAAAAATGTAAATAAAGGAATTTCTTTTATAAATGATAACGATGTCGACAGTGTAAAAAAACACTTCTTTAATATTTCTTGCAACTCAACAAGTTCAAATTCGCCAACATCGGCAGTTTTTATACATCCGATCAACAGGTTTTCCTTACACCTGCCTGGAAAATCCACTCATCAAAGATTATCTATTTCCCTTACAAAGGTGTACGCTGTGAATAAAACTTGTATATTTTCAAATACTTGTCCTTGTCCAAAAGGCAGCCAAATGTGTCTACAAGAAGGCGGATTATGTGTTAATAACAAAGTTCTATGTGATGGTAATATTAATTGTGCTATATCCAAAAATTCAGTGTATACCACAGATGAAATGCCTTGTTCGTCTAAACTATTGCTAAATTGGTGTTCGTGGAGCAATTGCTCAAATCCCTGCTTTAAAACTATTTATAATAAACCCGAATATCAATCGAGGGATTGTAAATGCTTGGGAAGGGGGAGGCTTCGAGTGCCCGATAATATGTTGTATTTGGGATTGAAAGACTCCTCAAACTGCAACGGTATTTCAAAGAAGCTGTGTCCTGCGGTTCAACCTGAAGTTTGTAGTAATTCGTGGTGTCCTTGGGAGTCGTGGTCTTCATGTAACACTTGCTATGACTACAGTTATCGTGGGAGGAAATGTTCTTGCTACTCTGAAGTGTTTAAAGAACAATCGTTCCAATGTCCAATTAATGCAGACTTTCAATGGTTCCATTGCAAAAAATCTGTGGTGGGTAGAGCTCCTAAATTTAAAGGTTATTCGTGAAATAAATTTTATTTATGTTCTATGAATTAAAATTATCAAAAATACTTTTATGTTATAATATTATCTCTTTTCGATTAAACATATAGGACTTTTCACTCTTCTACATTTTTCTACATCTACGTCCAAGTGCAGTGCTTTTTTATTTTAAAATATTTATCGATTATTTTATTTTAGGTTGTTAATAATTAGGTTTCTACATTATAAGCCCAAAAAATAACGTCTTTCTCAAAAGACTTATTTTGAGAGGACAAAATGTTTGTATATATATATTGATAATGTTTGATGGCAGAGTATGTCAGAGACACATAATATAAATATACAATAAAAAACAAAATGTATGATAAAATAAAATAAAAACATTCTCTGTGTAAAACTGACGGCTAAAATACAACCGAGTTCAAATTCTTTCCTCTTTCAGTTGTGCGAATCAAGTCTTTCATTGTACAACAAAACAATTGGTTTAATCATAGCAATGGCCATACCAATAATCTTCCTTATATGTTATTGGTTAATGCCTCGATTTCGAGGATTTTCATCATGGTTCATAGGGCAACCTCTTGTTCCCAGACATGTTCAGCTAACGTTATTGAATGATGACAGTAATCCTTCCGCAACGCAAGGACAGCCCCCCGCATTTTTAGAAGTCACCACAGCTGCACAAGGTCAAGGAGAAAATTTTAGAATACCAGAAGAAGATGCAGTCCCAAATGATCCTGCAGTAACTGATTCACGCCCGCCAGTTTATCAGGATGTTCTAAATGACGTGAATAAGTTTGCACTCAAACACCCCAGCTTCTATTGATTTAATATTTGAAATAATTACTACAAGATACAAATCGAAACTATTAAAATGTATATGCATTTCTAAATATTTGCAATATTGTAGTTGGTACAAATATTCTATATGTATATATAAGTATTCGAATATTATGTCGATATTATATTTATAAATTGTGGCATTTAAGCAGTGTATATTGTATATCTATGAATTCCTTACATTATGTAAAATATATGTTTGTACTACTTAATTATGGTGGTTCCTTTTAAAATAGTCAACATAGTGAACATGTTGAAGTGGAAGGGAAGGGGGGTTATGAATTTATATGAATAATATTATTCTGTTACTAACTATTTTATATATTCGCTGAAAATACTACATTATTGATAACAATTGTTGAAAATTATTCTTGTACTAATGAAATGAACATTTTCCATTCTAATATTTTAAATAGTGACGTTCAAAATATTTTTCCTGTTAAACTGATCGTATATTTTTATATTCATGAATATATACAAAACATTCATTATTTTCATTATTCAACATTCAAACATGCGTTTTTACTATAATATAGAAAATATTATAATAACATTTAATATAATATTTACTATGTAATATAGAATAAATAATATTATTTATTATTTAGTTTACGTTATTTTATAATTAGATGATCAATAATAATTCTTTTGAATATTAATATCCAATTATGGAAATAGAATTCACCTATGCGCTGTATTATATCTATCAAAATTATTCTAATATTAACATAAAACATATTTTATTGCAGACTATGCTACGGAATTATAAAAAAATTAAATAAAAGAGGTCAGTGGACAGGAGCTGACATAGAAAAAGCTGTAAATTATAATGCAAATATATTATGACCAAGGTGATAGTTCGAATTAAATCTACAGTTTATCCTGACATTTTCAAAATGTGTATCAATATTGTAAAACTTTGAATCGAACAAGAGAAAGGTTTGAAAGTTATACAAAACGTTATAACATTTTTAATAGAATTTTTTTTAATTTATGTATTTATCAAATGTAAAAACAATTAAATTATGAAGAAATCTTGGGAAAATAAATATCAGAACATTGAAATCAAAACAATATAATTAAGTTAACGAAGATGCATCCATATGAAACTATAGATAAGATTATTAATATAATTTCTCGAAATTAATATTACCCTCGATAGAAAATGGAAGACTAATATATCTGCTACTGCATAAAAGCCGATTCAAAAAACTGTATTCCCTTCGCAGACTTAAAAACATCATTGATAAACCAGCAATATTCAAACTTTACATCTCCGACATTCGTAATATTAAAGAATAGGGCTCGCCTCTCCTTATTGGCGTAAACCAACAAGAATCCAAAGAAGAATATCTTGATGACATACTACCCAGAAAACACCTCAATGACCTAAACATTCCATCACTTGCATCAAGGAGTTCTTTTCTCGCGAAAACACTATTTCTCCAAGTTCGCAAATAAACACACGCATGCTCTCCATCCACTTATTCTAAACATCCTACCTATAAATCTAAACAATTCTTACAACCCACCTTCATCTTCAACTTACAGACTTAACTCTTTCATCCCCAAGACTATTGCCTTTTCTCTTTCATTTTATTTGTTTATAATTTCCTGAAAGAACAATTGTTGGGTGATTCTGAAACAGAAAGTTGCCGTAAACACCCCACTTCAATTAACGAATTGAAAGAGGCTATCAAACAAGTATGGACTCAAGGAATTACTACTGATTACTGTGAAGAGTTGTGTCTTTCAATGCCAAGGCGAATATAAGCTGTTCTCCGAAACAAAGGCATGCACTCTAAGTATTGACAACTTAGCATTTTAAATAAAAACAATTTAGAACCTGTACATTATATCATGATGTTTAACATTTAGTTTGTATGTAATGTTGTGCCATTTTTATAATAAATTACATTAACCACTAATTCTGATTAAAAAACATAAAAATACATGGTGAATCGTCTTTTCTGGCCAGTACTGTATAATATGGACATGTGTTCCATTGTTTGTTTAGGCTAAATTAATATTGATTACATAAATACGCGCGTGGTTTAATTATTTATATATCTGACATTCTGTGTTTATCAGCTATGCTGTTTCAAAAGTAAGAAAGTTTTACATAATTTTTATTTGTCATTTATTATAGATATTTATATTATTTATATTGTGATCCTCTTCTTCATTTAAAAAACAATAATATTTTCAAGGTGTTTTCAGGTTTAAAAAAATATGTTTAATTTTTTAAAAATACTAGGTACATTTAATAAAAAATTAGGTTTTATTAATATTTACAAAAATATTTAAATACTTCCAAGATAAACTGAAAAGAATAATTTTGCTCGAAACGAAATGTTTGGCAACATTTGGAACTTTTTATTAATTTTAATATACAAATTACGCATTCTTAAGACAATACTATACATATCATTGATTTCGTTATCTAATTTGAATAAGATTTATTTATATATATATTTTGAATTAGAGTTTTTTCAAATTAATTTGTTATTAAAATAAAAATAGTTCCATTAATGTCATTAATGAAACGAAAAAGATTTCTATTAAAATTTAGCAATTGAACTATTTGACTAATTACTAAACATTCCAGGACCTTTCAAAGTTGTGATTATATGTGACATTACCATTCAAGTCGAAAGTCAACGAAAGACAAATCCTCATTAAGTTGTGTTTTGATAGGATTTCTACTAAATTTTGCATTTCTTATTAACCTCTCAGAATATTATTCACTCCGAAAAAAAACACCACGAGGAACAAGGTTAATGACTATTCCCCTGTCACTGTGTCTGTTCCGCATCAAGATGAAAGGGATTCGAGTTCAGAATATATAGATCTTCATGAAGAAACAACAGATGAAGTTGTAATAGAAAACAAGTAGATTACAAGTTTAATACTTACGTAATTATAAATACTAGTTTAGAATGAACAAGAAATTTAAAATATGTCCCTCGCATTTTGAACATTAAATGACATTAATTATTATAATATTTATCAAATTTGTATAATGTAAAAAATTTCTTATACTTTAAAATTATAATAGTAAAATTCTTTTAAACCCCCCTCATTTATAAATTTACTAAATTAGAAAAATAGATGAAATATATTTCTATTGTTTTTTAAAATAAATTTTATGTTTAAATTAAAATGTTTTGAAATTTATACATTTTGTTTATTTTCACAGAACTTGTCGATGTAGAGAACCTGCCATATTTCCTCTCACAGTGTTTATTTTCTTTATCATTTTGATTTTGGGATTCGTTTTCCTCTTCAACCGATTTTCTGCATATGGGAGAAGTATGCCAAAAAAGTCCTCTATATTACATTGAGGTTAGCATTTATATGTCTATTTATATTTTTAAGTTAAATTATATTATTTATTTATTACTTTTTTATAAAGTAAATTGTACTCAAAAAGTTTTTTAATAATGCGCTTAGATATATTATTATACGAAAGTGAAAATACTTTTACAGCGAGAATTTGATACTTTATGACAAAGATATTGCTTACAATGTTTATCTTTACGTGTCAATTTAATGATGTTTAATGTGACAAGCGATGACTGTATGAGGTATAAATGTACAAAAAAATTTTTTTTTAGAAATTTAATTTGTCAATATTAAATAAACGTATAGCAAAAAATTTCGATTATTATATATTATTTATGGAAATAATTTATTTCAGAACTTAATGTGCAGCTTCATCTTACTTTGTGCAAAGGAATTGTATGGATGGTGACAGCTCTACATTTTAAATAAAACAAAGATCTTTTATGATACTAAGGAAAAACATGAAATTGGTGAATAACAATGTTTTGAGAAAGAAGGGGAACTAATACTTGTGCTATATGACATTTTACGATATGTATTTATGCAGAATAAAACGAAAAATATAGCTAAAATAGAAAAAAATCACTTGCGCTATTAGTCCCAAATATGACTTTATATATGTTGCAAACAGAACTTTTTATGAAGCTGAAAATTTCGAAAATATGTCGCTGTAAATCATGGAATATGTCCGCCTCTATATATTTTTAAAACTAATTGAGGTAAATCTAACTAATTATAACGTCATAGATCCCGCAATAGGACTGCCGCAGTCCTTAAAAAGTCAGCGTGCATTGGAAGCAACCTTTTTATGAATTTAGCATATAAATTTACTTTTTACTTAACCCTATCATACCCGGGGTAAAAGACGCACTCAAAAACCGGGGTGGCCAAATCGGCCCGCGCCCTATATTTCATCCCACAGTTTAATTATAACCTTGAAATTTTGCATACTAATAGTAATGTAGTTATCATGGTTTGATGACAGACAAGCAAGGATGCACTCTAAATACAATACATACTTGGAATAGCAAAAGTGATAATTTAGGGGCAATACTAAACTTGCTTATTGTAGTTGTGCCAATTGTGCAAGAGGGCTTTGTGTATGGTACACATGCAGGGAAGGTGCGATAATTGTATGTAATGTGTGCCTATCTAACCGACTTTTATTTTACACACATATATCTATATAATATATATATATGTAATTAGCTATTTAATGTAAATATAATTCGTTATTTACATATGTATATGAATATTATGAATAAAATAAAATAAAATGAATAAAATTTTAAAAATGGTCTTAAAAGTTGCACAACATACTATTGGGAAAAGTCAGAGAACACCGTACCAGGTCAGTGGGTTTTACATTTTAAAAATTCCATAAGAAATAAAACACTGCGTCCGAATCGCCCCCCCCCCCGGTAAGATAGTGTTAAATAAGATTTTTCAATTCAATAATTAATATAATACAGCTTCACCATCCGTCAATTTCATCCCAGCTTTTCACTGTTTCTACTGCAGTTCTTTTCCTACAGCACTTCTTAAAAACTGTAATTCAACATCACAAATAAAATAACTATATAATCATTCACACAACTGCCTTAATGCTATAATATAGAGACCGAAATAACCTCAAATATAAACCAATTTATAGAAACCCACCGTTCTTGTCATGTCCGAAAAGCTAAATAAAAACATGACAACAAAGAAAATTTTTCCTAAAAAATGTCTATTGTAGTTTACTATGCAACTATAATTCGATGCATTTTTAAATACCTTCTGTAGGATTATTGGAATAGATTCGTCAGAATTATCAAAAGGTTTGGGTTAATTTGTAGAAGTCATTTCGAAAATGGAATACAGAATATTGAATCAAAATGATAACAACCTTTCTTAACGTAACATCCTAAAAATGCTGTCCATTTACTCATAACTCAACTCAGTTCACCTTTCTCTTATACCAACTAAATTATTTATGTTACGTTATTTATATTTATTGATCCAAAGTAATATACTGCGTTTACATTTGAGTTCGAATAATATCGCTTGATGATCAACTTTAATATTTTACTCTTGTTGTTATTATTATATTTATTATTTTATATACTATATATACATACAAAAGTCAGCTGTCAAACATTTTTGTTGTTGTAGAATTAAGTCCGTGTATACAGTAAAACATGTAGTTTTTATAGAATTATGCACAGCTCATTTTATCTCCTCTGATATTGATTGTTGCATTAAAAAGATTATTTTATTGCTGAAAAATAAACTAGTAGTTTTGCATACCCTGGCTGATACTATATATATATAGTTTATACCCACACTCCATGTATATACTGTGAACAAACTGTGTACATATAAAAAAAAACATTCTGTGTTATTTATATATCTACAAATGCTACATTTTATACAGATAAAACTTTTAAAGTAGTATATCAATTCTTTTCAAAATTCCGCTGTGATTAATATGTTAGTATATATTGTTAATGATTTTTCAGATTATGTCTTCTGTCTGCATGTTTTGACTTGTGATTCGCAAAATATTGTTACTTATGGTCGGGGAATAAAAAATAAGAATTAATTTCCGAATAAAATGTTGACGTAAAATTCTGAAATATGTCTTATTTACTCAAAATTGAAAACATATTATATTAATTTTTTCTCAGGATAATAGTCAAAACACATAATCAATATGTATATTTAAGATTTTTGTCCCTACATTTAAAAGAAAATATAAAATGTAAAGCTTTTTTAAAAAAATTAATCAGTATTACTAAAATTTATATCTTAACAACAACTTATATCCAATTAATACTACAAATAACACCAAATTAATTGCCAGAATTCCTGACAAAAATTACTTATTTAAATAAAATTTTCATTGTCAAATGCAGAGAAATTTTGTATAAGTGGAATGCAACCTGGCTTTTGGATACTTTGACCTAAATAACTCTTATGAATTTATATCTACCTCCATCTATCTATAGTAAGCTAAATAATTTCAAATTATTATTAAACTTGTAAAAGAAAATAATAATAACTATAAATATATAAAAAGATAATTCTATTTTCAAAATGTATACAAAGAGTAACAGAATATAAAATGCATTATGTTGTGTTTACAAGTATTAGATATAAAAGTTAGTCCTGCTGCAAAAAAGGGTTGGAAATGGCTTCCATAGTGTCAGCCGGACAAACAAGCTCCACTGAAGTTCCTCTGAAAAAATGATCAAAGTGACACAATTACAAAAAGAAAACATTTAACTCACTTTGCTCTGGAGTAAAAATAATAAATAATGTTGATCGTGTTTGTAATTATATTCTATTGTATAAATAAATGTATTCTGTTGGATACATTTATTCAAAAGTAAACTTCTTCATAATTTGACAAAACAATTAACAAGAATAAAGACGTTGATCATAAAATATCGCAATTGTCCTCGCACTATCGAGTGATCCAGAGCTTTGGCATACCTGCAAACAATAAGACCCAGTTCTCGTGTATCTTCGGTTAACTTGTACGGATCGTCAGGATCACGGAGATACTCAGTGGTGTTGTCTAAAACCATATTAAGCAAAGGATCATGACCCTTCAACACGCCGCTGGCTTCCCGACCTCCAGAGAACTTGACTCTTACTCTCTTTTCCAGGTAGCGGGTCAGATCGATAATGGTTTCTTTGCGCCTCTTCTCTTGTGGCTTATTGTCCTTGTTTCCTGCTGACATAGTTGACTGGAAGTAAGCCAAAGATAGAAAGAATAATAAACATTAATAAAGGATGTCTTTTTAACTAATTCGGGAAAAATTAAACAGTTGACACTAATTTCACAACAGTTTCTGTTAGTTTAAAAATGAAGCTAATTTTGAATTTAAAGCTATTAGAACTGAATAATCATGGAAGATGTCTAAATGTTTCTCTTCCATTAAATTGCACCTCATAGGCCCACCTAGATCAGAAGTTTGCATCTAAAAACGTGTGCAACCGATGTAACTTCTATTCTATATAATTTTTAATGTGTTCGGCCTAAATATGTATATTATAAGAAGTAATACACAAGGTCAAGGTCTAGAATATTTGCGAAGTTTACAAGAAATTTAGAAATAAATAATTCATAGAAATATTTACACAAATAAATAAATGCAGCGGAAAAGTCTGATTTCGAAAACGCCAATTTCCTAATTCATTCACCTATTCTATACTAGTAATGGGTGGATAATAAAGTATTTTATGAAATGGTTTGACATCGATATTTTATAACTAATTCCGAAAGAAAAAATGTACTATATAAATATTTAGTTGTTGCCAGAATTTTTATATCTGCAGTCTTGAGTTACAATAAAACTACAATAATTAGGAGTATTTCAATAAATTTGAATGAACACCATTAGTTCAGTAATCGTATATGGAAAAAATGTAGACAACACTAAATTAGAAAAATAAAATTGCTTACTTATATAAAACATAAAAATCTAAAATATAGAATGACAACAATAAAATGAAAACAATACATTGTTTTTGTTATTATTTTATTAGTATTTAGTTATTAAAATAACGATTTATTAATGATACAAAAGAAATAAGTACCTAGCATATAATTACAAAACAGAAGCATGTATAATGCAACAAATAGACTACAGCTGTAAATATCAAGAGCTCTACTCTGATTGTATCATACTAATAATAACATGACAATTAACAATATTACACTGTACAAAGTATCGATTTATTGACGAACTGGTGTTTTGATTGGCGCAATTGCTGGCTTAATAACTGTTAACACTTCAACAAAAGAAGTGAATGATGCTAGAATGAAAGACTTCAATTCCGACCTGAAGTTAGCACTGTTTACAGGAATCCTTGATCATTACTTTTCGGAACAATCGGATATTATTCCTCTTTTTAACACAAAAAATGTCTAAGAATAATTCAATAAATCCAATTGATCTAACTATATAAAATTAGAAAATAAAATCTGATTAATTAATGAAGAATTTGCGGATCACTGTAAATCTGTTTCAATGTATACTGAAAAGAAAAAATAATTATGGCAATAATTGCCAGCACTTGATAGAAATAAGAAACACTAACAATCCCACACAAGATGGTTGGGTGTATATTTTATACAATGTCACGACTATGACGTCATCACACACAGCCTGTGGAATGAATGGAGAGGATGGAGAGGAAAATGAGGTTATTATCAGTGGTCCTTCCAAACGACCACTCTTTTGTGCCGCTCACAGGAGACAATAGAATTCCTGACAGGGTTCCAATCAACACAGACCGCTGTTGACCTGTAAATAGAAAATGGTGATGAGGATTGCCCCTAGTTTGAATGCAGATCACTAATTAATCAATACTCACGAGTGCTCTTTAAGGGATTTTTCCACAGCGCCGGACCTTGTGTTCCACACGTAAACAATTCCATCAGTACTTCCTGCACAGACGAACTGACCGTCCGGGGAGAAGCAGGGTCGAGCGTTGTCGATACCGGTCTTGAAACCTTCTGACTGGAAGCACTGGACTACTTGATTCATGCGGAGGTCGATTGTTCTTAGGGTATCGTCCTTGGTGCAAGCCAACACGTATGTCATGTCTGTTGAGAGGGTTTTAGACGTTTCAAAGTATTAACTTGTTACTTAAAATATAATAAATGAAAATTAAATGTTTACCTTTAGAAATATCGAGTCCTGTGATTCGTCCAGGAAGGGCAATCTGATCAGTATTTTGCTCACCACGATGATCCCATAGTCTAAGCTTCTTATCAAAGTGTCCGCTAATCATTAACCGCATTGGTGCACATACAACTACGTCATTACATGCTGACATTGCCAGCATAGTTTTCACACAAGCCCGACTCCGCAGATCCCATAACTACATAAAGATAAAAAGATAATTAGGATTTTACAATCAACTAATGAGTAATATTTAATATAATAATATATAATATACTACTTTTAAAATTAGAAGTAGTAAAATACTTACATAAAGACGTTTACATTAATTTCTATCAATAAACATACAATTAGCACAATAAATATTTCAATTTTAACAAAATGTAGAAATAAGGAAGTCTAAAAAATAAATGTAAAAATAATATATTACTTTTTATTATGTATAATATTTCACTAGTATTTTGTATTATCTGAATAAGGACAGAATAGAATATATAATTTTAAATTACTATTCATATATTGATCTTGTTATATAATTATAAAAAAGCGATACAATTGATGATAGTGTTAACAATAATCAAAATTAAAAAACCATGAAGAGTACAGTCTAATATATCATTTATCAATTTAAAGATGATTAAAGAGAATGTTGGATTTCTAACTCCACAATAAATAGTTACGAAATGATTACCTTAAGAGTACGGTCACTAGATCCAGTAACAACTTTACTATCTTCCCCCATAAAGCGGGCAGCCACCACCTTGTTGGCGTGTCCTGTAAAGGTGTGACGAAGTCTGTGATCCACTAAACTCCAGATACGACATGCGAAGTCATTGGAGGCCCCCATTACAAAGCTTTCCTAACCGAGTAGATATAAATGAGTAAATTATCCAAATGGTGATGAATAATTCTATTGAATGAGATCTTATTTTAGTTAATTGATGAATATTATTTTAAAAGTATAAATATATATTTTCGATTTTGTTGAAAGGTGTGTTTAAAATCACAGATTAATTTGAATTATGTAGAAAATGATTTCATTCATAAAATAAACCACATATTATGATATATAAACGATAAAAAATCTGTTTTTTCATCTAAATTCGAATAACGACAACTAAATTTAATAAACTTGATCACATTGTTAGATTTATTTGCAGACACGAACAATTCGCAATAAATGACAGCGTTCTAAATTTAGAACGATCCGGTGACAACAACTATAAAAACCCAGACTTACTTCTGGATCAAAATCGATGGCTGTGATTCCGGCATTGCTGCCAATTAGAGTTCCACGAACTTCACAACGTCCTACAAGTCATCGAATGGAACAATTATAACCAATTCAGGAACACAGATGAAATGAAAATATAAACAAATAAGTATGAATATTAACACGGCTGCTCACCATTGATAACATTCCACAATTTAAGACGCCTGTCCGAACCGCCAGACGCGAACATTTTCCCACTTGGAGTCCACTTCACACAGTTTACCTCTCCGTCGTGAGCGTCCTGAAAGCAACACATTTTAATCTATAGTTTGAAACATCTATCTAACAACACTTAAAACATCGATACATAAAGTGGGTCCGTTGTTCCTTATAATTTGAACAATATAAGTGAATAGTACTCACCACTCTGTCCTCAACGATTGTTGGAACACATACAGAGAATGTTATCGGGACGTTGGGAATTCCTCGACTGAAATATCAAACAATGCTAGAGTTGTAAAATCAAATACTCGAGCATCACTGTAGTTATATAATTAAAATCCAACATCAGTGTACCTTGAATTAGCTAATGAACCCGTTGATATACAGGGTGAGTTAAAAAGATTAATGCATTCAGTATATTAGACATTAAATGTGTATTACGCCTCTTTTCTCGATGTTTATAGAATGTAAGCGTATACATATGTTTACATATACACACTGTATATTCAAGTAATTATTTAAGAAAATGTTGTCAAATAATTTACAATTTGTAGTTTCGTCGTATAACCAGTAATAAAGTAAAATATATGGATTAGAGATCTGTCACAACACACAGATAATTATCAACCATTATATTTTCTAAACAAAATTTAATCATTGAAAACAAGCATTAATTCTAGTCATGGGAAAAGTCTACAAAATTTTGAAACAATTATGCTCTAGAAACGAATTTAGTTAATGAACACACCTTTCATCTATGTTAACGTAAGGACTTGCGGCTTCCATAAGGTCTTTACGGATGTCATTTTGCTTCTTTCTGCAATGTAATCCAAAATATTATAAGTATAACAGTATTTCTGAAATAGGGGTCTCGACCATAAATAAGCAAACATGAGTTATTACTTGAAGGCGGCGTCAAATTCCTCATCCATCTTGTCGGCAAGTCGATTTTTCTGCTCCATAAACTGCCTTAATAAACTGGAGTAGTCGTCACTTAGTTGACGGTGCTTATCTTCCACGGATATCAGAGCAAGGTGATTCGCACAAAGTTCGTCCTTTAAAGTCTGAGATAAGAAATGTTGGGTTAAGTTATAAAATCCTTAATTCGAATTATACAAGGATGTACTCACCGCATTTGTGTTTTCGAGCTCTTTGAGCTTTTCAAGGCATTGTCGTGATGTTGATTGTTGATCAGAAAGAGACCCTTCCAATTCATTTATTCTGAGTATCAAATAAGAAAATACAAATGTGTGTTATCCCGCGAAAGGTTTTCAATAAAATTATAGATTAATACGCATCCTGCAAAAATTAGTGACGCAACATCTCTGAAACTAATATTTATATGAGCAAAAGAGAATACCTTTGGGTTCTGTTTTGAATTAATCGATCTTTATCTTGATTTGTCTTATTTAGATCAATAACCTGCTGAGCCAGCTACAAAAATAAATAATCAAACTTAATGAAACACAATTATTGAAATGTACTATATATACACTAACTGTGCAAATAATAATATTGTTATAAAATCACACTAGTTATATGGTATTAACAATAAATTAAATACGTCCAAACAAAATGGTTTCAGTCTGAAATTGACAGAAGTTTACCTTTCCTTTTTGCCGGTGCAGTTCAGTGACCTCTTCTTGAAGTTTAAAAACTTTCTGCTCAAAATTATAATTTTTGGCAGATCCACTGGAAACATCATACAAATATGGAAACTTTTAGAATTAAACAACAATAAAACAAAATTTTAAACTTGTTTAGAACTAGAATAACACTTACGAATTTTCAACTCGAAAATTCATCTGTAGCATGTCTTCTTTAAGACGACTATTCTCCTTAGTCAAACCTGAGACTTTGTCATTGAGATAGTAATCTGAAAAATACAAAAATAAATAATGCACCACTTCTGATTTCAATTAACAGGAAAGTCTGACATAAACATTTAAAAACACGTTTTAATATGTTTCAAATTATGTACACACATATTTCAATTCATTTTTAATTAACACATTTACATTAATTTCAGATTATAAAAAAGTTCCCTTACATGATTGTATTATATCCTTAAATGGAAATATTTCTATTTTATTTCTCTCTTTTAATGAAGATAGGACCGATTTTCGTCGATCTTGAGCCTCCATAATTGGTTGAATGCAGCAACTTTCTTTTCTAAAATGAACAACATTAAACCGGAAATTTAAATTTCGTAACAAAAAATCCTATATTATAATTTTAAAAGATATACATCTTATAAAGAGTAATAAATAAGTTAAAATATTAAAATAAATTAGATCAAAAAATATTTTAATTATATATAAATTGAAACAATTAATAATGAGGGTATAAATAATAATGTATTGTTTTCACAAGAAAAAGATGACAAAATTAAAGCATCTAAGACATCATTTTTAATTTAAAGTAATATAAGTGATTGTGGCAAGACTACATTTTTTACAATGTAAAAACACATTATAAAAACTACAATATGCTCAGAATATATATAAACATGTCATATATTTCATAAAAATACTCTTATAATGGCTATAACTTTTTTTTGCCCAATGACCTCAGTGGAGGCTCTTAATATGTAGTTATTCTCCATAAAATTAAACTTCTAACAATCCCAAATATGACCAATTGTGAATTAATTCTGGGTTTCACCAATATTGAGGCTAGTTCACTCAGACAAATATAAGTATTTTAGATAAAAATTAATTTTGGTAGTTTACATATTATATGAAATATATTTATTCTATTTAAATATTAATTCAAAATCAGCAAAAAGTGTTTAATAGTACATTTTTGATAATTTATGTTTATATTTTGAATTTTATAAACAAAATATAAACAAAAATTGGCAAAAAAATTCATTGAACCATTTCTGATGATTTTGAATTACATTATATTATTTTAAATATATATTGTTTTTAAGAATAAATTTTATACAGGGTTCATACATTTTTTTATTTAAAGAATTTTTCTAAACTTTTCAAAGATTTAATGAAAAATTGCAGCACTTTCCAAGGTAGCAAAAAACTTTGAGTAGGTATTTTATGATATATGCAGTATATTTAAATACTCAGGGTTACCACAATTTTCCCAATTTGAAATTTAAGGGAAATTCAAAGGTCAAATGTAAAAATTCAAAGGAATTTTCATGTGACATTCAAGTATTTTTCAGGGTCAATAATATGTAATATGTAACATATTAAAAAGTAACATATATATCAAAATATTGTTAATAATTGATATGCTGTATAAAAATATGAAAGGACAGAGTATAAATATGCTAATAAGTTTGATTTTTTAGTGAACCAGTCTAAACCAGTGTGAAAAATTTAAAATTAAAAAAATTAAAAATAAAGAAATTAAATTAGAACTGAAATTAAAGGAATATTTGAACATAATCTTAAAATGCAAGAGTTTTCAAGGAGCATTACAAAATTCAAAGTTATTCAATTGTTTTGAAGGGATAGTGGAAACCCTGAATACTATACTAAAGCAACAAGCAAAAAATGTTATCTATAATGATTATTAAAAGTGATATTAATAAAAGTAAAATGTGTAAGATTTAATTAGCTTAGATTGCATATAAAAGCATAATTTGTTGAAAAAAATCTGCTGCCATGTAATTCTGATGATTATAATGACTTCAAAACTAAATAATTAACAGAATTAGATTAAATAACTAAGGCAGTGCAGGGGTGTGAATGGTATTTAATTATTATAGCAGAAGCAGATTTAGAGATTCCTGAAGTAAAGTGAGCATATTCATTATTTTTGGGCATTATAAATCAAATAGAATTTGTTCTAAAAAAGTGGAATTCCACTAAAAAGCAGAAGATTTACAACCCTGGGAGTGTGAATGTTCCAAAATGCTTATAAATAAATTATGTCTGGAAGATATATAATAAATACATGCAAGCTGCCTTAGTAATATATAATATATTTATAATGATTATGATTATGTTAGACACATTTTACCAATTTGCACTTATTACTAATATGTGCTGCACAAATTATCAATTGATTCAGTGACAGATTCTATAAAATTTCAAAAAAATTATTTGTATTAATTTTAAACAAGTCTATTAAAATAATTTAAATTATATACAAACACTTTAATATAATAAAATGTTTAATACTAAAACAGTAACATTTTATTAGTTTTTTTTTAATTCAGAAAAATAATATGTAAATCATTACACTAATTGCAAATTGGTAATTTGCAAAGTGCATATTACTAATAAGCATAGATTGGTAAAATGTGCCTAACAATTTTATAGGATAAATTTAATAAACAATGAAACAGTGTACCATAATTTATGAACTGTTGGTCAAACTCTGCATTATGACACTATAATAAATGATTTTAGACTAAGATTCTGTACCAGATATAAAACATTTTTGGTGATGCACAGTATCAGTGATGCCCTGTTTGATTTCTACTTTCAGGAGTTTATGTGATACCTTATTTTTAAGAAAAATCTTTTAGTAATATCCTGTACTGGATTTTTTTTATAGTTAATATAGGTATAATATTTTAGGCAATTTTGGACTAAAATTGTACTCTGCATGCATAACATTTTGGTAATAATTGCAATAAAAAAGACATGGATCCAAGTTGTGTCATTTTTTGATGGCAATTGCATACATAATATTTTAGGCTATTCTTTTATGTGTATATATAAAATTAGGCATTGTATACATAAGATTATGCCAATAATAGCTATACAATAATAATAGCCATAGAATAATAATTACAAGTGTATACTAATTTATATATTTATAACTGTATATTTATACTTAAAGTATATGTTTTTTTAAATGTGTTAAATTTTTTTGATAAAATTGTGGAAAAGGTGTAAACTTTATATAGGGTTCATACACTTTTTGAAAAATAAAAGTTTAGAACATTTTCAGAACAACTCTAGAATTTATAAGAAAGTTTGGGTGGTATTTTCAGTGATTAAAAAAAAATTTCCCAGGTTTATATGTTTTTTAATTTATAAAGAATATTCTTACCTACCACAATTTCAATTGTTTTTTTATCAGAAATTTTTATTATATAGCAGAGCAGAGTATTTGTAAGAATGTATTGATGGTATTAATGCAAAAAAATATATAAAACATTTGGGATACAAATATTTTTTTCAGGGATATATCTCTAAATTCCAGGACCACTTCATTATAAAGGACATTCCAGGACTGTAGGAACCTGGTTTATAACATATAGGATATATCAATATGTATCCTATTAAATAATCACAGACTGATTTTTTCTCTGTATTGTCAACCTTACATAAAACAGTTTAATAATGAAATGAATATGTTAGGATTAAAAATATATGAACCAGAAAAATCGTTATATCAAAATCACAATCTCAGTGTGTGATGCATAAAATATGAAAAATCATTCATAAAATTGTTTAACTCAAAAATATATATTCGATCAAAGATTTCAGATATGTATTGACAAGGTATGCCTCATTTAATAAGAAATAAATATGTATAAAAAAGTTAATCATTTAAGTTAATGGTGGATGATTAAGATAAATACAGTTAGCATTTTGAAAAAACAAGCAATTATATAATAAAATATATTCGGAATCCAAAAAATTGTAAATTTTGTTTTATAATCGCATATTATAAATAATTCTTATTAAAACATTTTATAATTAAAATTTATAATTTTTTTTATTCATTTACTGCTAAAATCTTTACCATACAATCATTGAATAACTGGCAATGTGATATTTTTGGATTTAAGTGAAAGAACGAACAAGTAATAAAGTTTAGATCGAAGGATGCATAAAAATACTAATATTAATTAAAATATTTGATGTATAATTTAATTGTAATTTTAATATTGGGCTGTTCAAGTATAACGAGCAAAATTTTTACATTTTTGAGACCCCAATCACTCGTAACGCAAGGTAACGCAAACTGAAACACATCCTAAAGCGTTACATTATACACCAGGTAATACCGCCTTCTGAAACCCATACAAGCCTATTTTTAAATATCATATTATTATGATTTAATATTTTTTTAAATAATATAATACAATTAAAAAATACAATATAAAGTTATTTATAATAGAATAAATAACCCAATTCTTTACGTAGTTCAAAATGCAACATGTTAATAGATAAGAATTATGACAGGCCTATTTTAACATACAATCATATCTGTTGTGGTTCGTTTTATACAAAATTATACACTACTATATGTACACTTTTAAAAGCGTTGCGGAGGCAAAGGAGCAGTTTCAGAGTAGTTTTTAACAAAAATTTGATGTGTGTTGTGAATTTCTTCAATATTGACCAAAATAGTATATCGATTACTGCAGTGTAAAGAAATTGAAAAGCTGATAATGTTTAATATAATACGTGATCGGTGTGAGACAGAATTATAAGCGATCAACTTAAAATAAAATTTTGATTTAGTGAATTTATGATCCCTTTTGACAATTTGACGAGCTATTTTTCCATATATTGATGGCCTAGCTAGATCGTGTGATAGTATGTGGCATATATGTAAAGACCTATATATAAGGGTTCCGAACTATCGATTGCGAGGTAGAAAGACTATATTCATAACTACTTATGTACTAATTAAGTCATAGCATATAAGTATATATTAAATTAAAATCAAAATACAGAAAACGTTAAATAATTAAATTATTGAATCAAAAACGCTATTATTAACTTGAATAAATATGCATTAAATATATAAGTATTATGTTTAATTGTTGGTATAATTAAATTAAATCAAATGAATTGCAACCGAACAAAAATTATGTACCTCAATGAAAAACTGATATGATTGCAAAATAGATGTTTGAATGAATAAATATTGACATAAACATTATAGTGAAGATAATAAAAAATATTTACAAATTTAAAAATCATACCATATTCTGACATCAATATTTTCAGTTACGATTTTTTTAATTATATTTCACATTAATTTGTTGTTTGTTTCATACGTTTATATGGGAACAAGTGCTTTTTGTTGCTTAGTTGAAAGTTCAGGATGCCAAAAATCGACGATTAAAACTAATCTATACGAATCTGCTGTATGCCATACTTCATGTTCAAAGGAATCATCGAAGACCAGAACCTTTCCTTCTTGCCAAGAACGTGTTTCATTGGCTACACGAATACCCAATAACCGATTGTCCGTTGTTGACGTAATAGTTGGAACAACCAATCCAAGATGTGCTCTTAATCTACAGTTTGTGGGTCCTGTGTGTGGCCAGACGTGTGTGTTTGGTTGAAGTATTGAGAATTTGACCTGTCCACGTGTGCAGCCATGAGCACTGGGAAATTCTCCAATGAGAGAGCAAGTTAAGGGGGTAAATTTGCACGCAGACCTTTTCTGTGAACCTGTAAACAAAAAGTTTCGGTTTGTAATCTAAGGAACTTTTGAAAGACACACACACAAATTGAAGATAACAGAAGACATATTGACACATGTGTTTGTTACATTAATCTTGAAATAGAATCTCATAGTTCTTTGCATCTTTTATGGTTCACGTAAAAATTGGAAAAATTTGTCCAATTAAAGATTACATATTTACTAAATACATAATTCCTGTCAAATAAAAAACGTGTTCTAAAAATAATAAATAAATCCCTTAGTAAAATATTTCAGTCACCTCTTTCATAGATGGTAAATTGTTTCCAGTTACCATTTTGAAGCAAATCTTCCGTTTCAGGAAAAAACTCTGATGTTTCAAGATCAATCAAACTAAGAACTTCAGCTTTAATTTTGCGCCAGTTTTGTTCAAGCGATTTGATTAGACCAATCTGTCCAGATTGATCCACAGTCCACCAAGGCTTGGCAGTGAGATTAGGACAATTGTAAAGAGATCTTTGATCTGCAGAGAGAAAATGACCGAGATTAGCTGCTTGTTGATGAACCTGACGAGCCTGGAACGAAAAATAAAGAAAATATACTTTGACGAAAATAGTTTACCTTCATATAGTAGATATAGGAATATCCTTAGAAGAGCAATTTATATAGTAATGTTGTGACCTTGATAATGTTCTTTGGTATAGGTGACCTTGATAATGTTCTTTGGTATAGGTGACCTTGATAATGTACTATGGTATATGTGACCTTGATATTGGACTATGGTATATGTGACCTTGATAATGTACGATGGTATATGACCTTGATAATGTTCTATGGTATATGTGACCTTGATAATGTACTATGGTATATGTGAACTTGCTAATGTTCTATGACATACTAGGTGACTTTTATGTTATTAGGGATAATTGAGGTTGATAATATTCTATGGCGGGTTCCCAGCAAAAAGTCGTAATTATTAAAGAGTCGTCTGTAATTTAGTCGTAATTAAAAAGTCGTACTGAAAAAATCGTAATTAAAAAGTCGTAATGAAATAATCGTACTG
>JAUZNC010018536.1:0-12370 GCA_034780395.1 Vannuccia rotundouncinata
AACCATGAAGATGATGCAGAAGACTCCCTATGTCTACCCTCGTTACTTCAAGACTGTTCCAGTCATGCTTCAGGAGCCATGCTATCCCGTCAAGAGGTGCTAAATAGCACAAATTATCTTTGCAAAAATTGATTCTGTCAACTTTGTCGATTTTCATTTCTTTAAATTGTTATTATTTTAATTATTTAAAAAAATATATAATATCTTAAAAATTTACGTTATTTTTTTATTATATACATAAACGTACCACATATATTTCTGACACAGTTTCAAAACAGATTCGTCCCTAATTTCATAAAGTTATATACATTTTTGACACAGGCATTTTTTGACATATTCAGTGTTAAAAGCGTTACAGATAATATCGATTACAATTGTGCAACAACCTCTTTTGTCTTAGAAACGCTTAAGCTATTTATATCGATTAAATTAAATATTTTATTACCAACGTGTTCTGAACTATAATATAGTAGTTTGGAGATATTCACAAATATACCTAACCTCCTCTTACAATTTCTGATCAGTTATCTAACTGTGAATTTGTTAAATAATGGAATAATTTGAAATCATTCAGTCAGGTGAGAAATAAAGTTTTCTTTTTACAATTTCCCCCTTTGCTTTTTTCTTCTAATAAAAATTGCAATATTATGTATTAATTTTGATTATCTCTATGATTCTACATATTCATTATATCTAATTATCGATTCAAAAAGTAAGATTTGCTTCATTTTTCAATATATTGAAACAAATCAAAGTAACATTTTAAAATAATAATTTTCACACGTTTTGACGCAAGTTTTATATGTCAATTAGTTATTAATAATTCAAAAATTTGCTTCAAATAATAATATCAAATCTATTAATATTCAACTCCTTAAAATCCTTAATGTATCTTAATATTATGTGTTTACTTCTTATGTATAATTATATATATTTTTGTGAATCTTATGTGTAACAGTTTGAGATCTGGAACAGAATTTTATAAAATTGCAATTTATACAGTGCCTAAATAGCCCTTATACCTGCAATAATTATTCGTTTATTGGTAAAAATTCATCTTTACATATATGATCCAATTAAGCGAAATGAATTAAATAGCAATTGAATTAAAATTAAAATATATGAAAAAGTAATGAAGACTTTACCTGTTATAAATAATTATAAAATGCTTTAAATTATAAATTAATAATCGCAATATGTTGACTATAAAACTTCTTGGTTTCAAATTGCTTTTGCCTTCAATTCTTTAAATCTGTATTCATTTAATCCACAGTTATTTTAGGTACTCAAAACAATGTCTAATAAGTCATCTGAAGAAATGAAAACAACTCAACCTCAAAACGAGACGAATAAAACACATCCTTCAAAATCAGACAATTCTACGTCCACTTTTGCATTCTTATACGAGTTTTCTTTCCGGGATATTCTCCTGTACACCTCCAGTGTGTTGATCATATTAGGCCTGATTCTCATTCTGATTGGCTACTTTATACCGCTTGGTATCGCTGGTCCGGACCCTGATATGTCGGCCAGAGATAATGAGGTTTCGGCAAGATATTCTGAAAGGCTATCGGAGGCCATGAAGATTTGTATAATTGCAGGACTGATTTTGATCCTGTGTGGGACTTCGGTTATGATTTATAGTATGTTTTATATAACCTTTGAAATCTTGAATGAACCTCTTGAAGAAATAATCAGAAAAGAGGATAAATCTGATTCCTCTAAAAAATCTGATTATGGAAGTGTTGAAATACAAAGGAAAAGTAAATAACTTTGTTGTTAAATGTATAGGTACTATGATCGTAGATAACTTTAGATTCATTCAATATTTTCTAAGTAATAATTATGTATTTATTATTATACTGTAATAATTATCATAAGTAAAAAGTTTTAATTGTGGAACGTTGTTTTACTATATAAACTACAAATCTTGTACAATTGATGTTAGTATCTTGAAATATGTTTTTATAGATATTATTTTAGTAATTTTATATATTACAGATATATCTAAATTTTTAGTCAAGTTGTATACCTATAGTAAAATTCTGGTTATCGTACAAATCATATAAGCTATATAATAAAAATGTGTAATTTTATTAAATTCGATAATTTTACTGAATTTTTTTTATTCAATGAAAATGACTTTATTAAATATATTGCATTTCTTTAATTTAAAATAAGATTTCATTTTTTTATATATTTAACAGTTTTTACGATAATAGTTTCATTTTCATATTTTGACATGTTGATAGATTTTATTCATTTATTGTAAATATATGATCGGACAATTTACTTCTTTTTAATTGTGGCAGGTATATAACCCAAACATTAAAATAAAAATATAGTTTATATAATTAATAATAACATCGAATAGCATCAATAATACCGGTTTTATTTTATTATCTAACAGTCAACAAATACAGAAATTTCACACTCTTGCGATATCATTATATAAAGTTAAGAATTTGTATTGCCGTTTTTTCAAATTATAATACTCTGTGGATAATAAATAATTTCATAATTATATGTTATTTAATATTACATTAAACACATACCTAACAATATATGTAGTATTATATATAAATATTATTTAGACATTTCGTTTTATTGTTAATATTTATTATCAGTTCGATTTAAATTGTCAGTGATAATTATAAATGTAAAAATTAAACATTGTCTGTTTTTGAAACCTTGTGTTCATTTTTCTTTTAATTCTGATATATATCTTCCTTCTTTTTGTCTCAACGATTCTTCAATGTTGTCTCATTCGTAGGTACAGCTCATTATAATCAGATTCGTTCGACACTAACTATTACACACATCATTTATAAATGTTTTACTGCTGCGATTCATTTTGGCTGTACATTTCTTGGACAAAGTGGAACGTTTTCCTTCGCTATATTAAACGACATGGTATTTTTATGAGATTTCAGCGAATGCACGGTTGCATAATATCGTCAACATACACATAGCCTACCCGCGGGACAGAGGGTAGGCTATCGTTTCATTTACTTAACTCTTTCACTAATGCGTGATGCACCATTTTATAACAGTCATTTAAAACCCTTTTTGATTTAGGTTTCGACAATAATTATTCGAAATTGTGTTTTTTTCATATTAAATTATAATTTAAAAGTTTGCGGCTAATTTAAATTCCTAAATGTATAAGGGTTTTCGGTTGGATATAAGGTAAATATCAAGTCAAAAGTCGTATAACTAATCTTTATATGATATATTTTCTATATGAGAATTCTTTTTTTAATAGAGAACTAGCTAACCATATTTTCAAATAAACATAAGTAGAGAAAACCGATTTGCACACATTTATAACCAAGCAAATGTATATTATATGGATACTATATAACAGGATATTAATTTACTTATATATGTAAATAATATCAGTTATATTTTCGATAACTGTTATATATAGTTCAGATATAATCAAAGAATTTTGACATTTTTAATTAATAACTAGTAAATTAATGTTTTTTTGTTGTTTTTCTTCAACTTTTTTAGAAATTTAAATAATCTTAAAATATTCCAAATAATTAAAAATAATGTACAATTTATATGGGCTTTGCATTTCTTTGTCTTTACTGGAAGAAAAAACAACATATAGTAAAAGTTATAAACTTCATCTGTTCCTTTTTAAATTTGAAGTTCCTTTCTGCATTCTGTCCTTATTAATGTAAAGCTTTATTATCCCTCTAAAATAGCCTAGACTTACCATACTATAAGCCTTACAGCATATTACTGTGATTATATTTGACAATGTGGACATACCCCAATAATCATTATCAAAGACTGCAATCCCAGCTTGAAACATAATTAGCCTTTTACATCCCATAATATTTATAAATATTGAGAATCTAAAAACCTATAATATTTTATAAACGTTGTGATTTTCAACACTTATAGATGAACTTTACATGCTGTTAACCATTCATTGACTAATAATTCAGAGCCAGACCACTTATATAATTTATCCATATCTTATATATATTATATTTAATTTAACATTAAAAGATAAAAAATATAAATTAATTATTAAAATATACATATTTTGTCATTACAATACAAATATATCATTAAAGCCCCATATATGGCCAGAAACATGTAATTACAATTAGTCATCAGTGCATAATAATCATTACATATTATACAGATAAGTTTTAAGATAATACAAACAGTTGAAAGATTTTACTCCCAATGCATTTGTAAAGCTAACATTATAACCATAATTTCTGCTAGTTTTATGACCTGTGACATTAACATTCTCTGGATAAGGCTATAAATTAACAACTTTTATATATAATTGTCAGCTTTTGTCATTTAAGTGATGTCATGTCAAAAGTGATGTGCAGTATTTAAAGTTGAACCAAAAGAAGGGCATGTTCAGACTATGTTTAATATTCACCATTCCCTTTTCAGTAGCTATAACAAGGAGATCCTTGCGTTTACAGTAAATAGAGTAATTGTTTTGTGCAAATTTATCTTTAATACAGGATGTTATTAAATTAAAGTATAATGATAAAAAAGTATTTGGTGTTGTGGGGAATGATGGACTGGATCCTTTTTCTGCTGGGGTAGTCAAGGTTGATCAACATTGTTTTTGGAGGCTTCACTTATAATTTTATTCTAAAAAGATCATAGTGTTCTAAATTGCTTATGATGTCAATGGTGATCACTGTCAGTCTTAAATTTTTTAACCTTGAGCTTCTGACATATTGCTGGTTTGCAGTGTTTTGCTAAGGTTGTCACAGCTGCAGAATAATATTTTAGAAAGATGTAGACCAAAACTGAATTTGTGCTTTTTATATTGCACCCCCAAGTTTCATGCCCTCATTGCACTATCTTTAATTGCTTCCAGACAATATTCCCAGAGTTCAAGCAATGAATTGTAATTTGGGATGACAGCATTGATTGTTGAAGCATAAACAGTCCCTCTGGTGGTACAGAGAAGTTGGAATTTTGGTTAAATATTGTCAACTTTGGAACTTTCAATGATATTAGCTAGTTTACTGTCTTGTTTGGTGACAGCTTTATTGATACATCAAGCCACAGTAGAATATCTTGAATGGTAATATTTGTTAATGTTTTGGTATCAGAAGCTGGTATTTCATAAAGACTAATGAATTTATTGTTTATAGTTATTAACAAATCAAAATTAACTATCCTGAGAAATTGATATGATGTCAATAGACAGAGAATAATTAGGAAAATTATATTCAAAGCAAGTTAATAAAAAAAATTGGGCTAGTAAACATTAGGTTATTAAGAGTTGTATATTTCCAACAAAAGCAAATTTTTTGTTTGTTTTTCTGACAAGAGCAAAAATTATGGGGGGGGGGCAGTCACCCCTCTGGTAATGCAAACCATGCCCTAATATATATACTCATAAAAAGTTTAACAAACCATTTTAGTATAAATATTTTCTAACTGATCATTGTTACTTAATTGCTAAGTTTTTTAAATTTGTGCTCTAAATATTCAAACCAGCAGTATATGACTATAGTCATATTGTTATTTATTAATTTTATTTTTGATTATAACTGTGTATGCATATTCTTCTATTGAAGATATGGCAAAAGCATACAGGATCAGGAAGGAAGATGGTCATAATTAATATAATTACATATGTACATACTTTATGGATGGTCACTTATCTATAGTTTGATTGAAAAAATAGTTTAATTTATAGATATAATCTTTTTTATTTTACATATTATTCAGTTTAATATATTAAAAAAATCATTTGCTGTTAAGATTATTTACTTATATCATATTATTATTTTTCATTAATTATAAATTACAAAGGCTTTTGAGCTATAACATTGAAATAACACTAGTTAGATAAGATAATGGTTGATTGATCCACTATATATATAGTTATAAAGGCCAAAAACTTGAGTTGCATTGTTTGATGTTATGTTGCATTACATTTTATTAACCATATCCATCCGGCGGGGGGGGGGGCTGATCCCGCCCCCCCCCCTCTTCTATTTTTGCTGTCATTTTTTATTGAACAATTTAAGTACAGTAAGCTCTCGTAACTTTTCCTAAAATTAAGTTTAAATACTTTTAGTGCAAAAAAATTCATCCATATACCCCACATGGATGATCATGAGTGTGGTTCCATAACCATCACCCCAAATTTTCCAACAAAAATAACAATGTTTTTTTAATAAAGTATAAACAAAATCGATTACATATACTCTGAAGTGTGGCTATTTGTGAATTATAATTTCATTATAAAATTAAAAGATTTGTAAATTTTTTCAATTAATATTAAAATTTTTTTTTTACATTTTTCAATTACTTTAAAATTTAAAAGAGCTGTAATTTTTTTATTCTTTCATTAAATTTTAATTTTTTTGAAAAGTTATCTGTATATCATATTAATTTAACTATGTGGTAATTTTCATCACTATAGTACACTGTTAAAGTAGATTTCAATAGGGGGGGCCGAATCAGCCCCCCCCCCCCCTGGTACCTGGCTGCGTTAATTAGCCTGGTATGGATAGGGTTAAAGTAAAGTGCATTAATAAATATGCCAACTGTTATAAATAAATATGCCAACTGTTATACTATTTGATGTTTATAGAAGTAACATATGCATCAAACTTTATCTTTAATTACCTGCTTCATTTATGAAATTTTGTTTTCTCAATTAATTGGTTGTATGCAGTAGTGTCTACTGACCCTGTACATTTTTTTTAAAACTGAAATGCAAGAAGTACTCTTAGATATCCAGGAAATAACCAGGAATTAAAAAGAAAATTTTTAATTATTTTTATAACATTTTTAAGTTACATATTTAATATTTGCTATGAATGGTTCAAGAAAGTGGTCTCTGGAATTCTTACATTTTAAAAATGCTCATTAAATATAGATTTTTTTGGATTTAAAACTGATAATTTAGTAGATATCCTGTTATATTTATATCCTATTCAATGTCTAAATGTAAAATTATATACCTACCTTTTATTATTAAAATATGAGTATTACAAATATACTAATATTATTATGTTATAATATAAATTTATTATTTAAAGTTGGTTTTATAGTTATTTCCGGCAATTTGATGTTATTTTTATTGCCATTTAAAATAATTATAGAATAATTCCTTATAATGTTTGATTAAATACTTAAGCATGCTATTTTATAAATTATATTTATTGGTCTTGTAAGTATTTTTTTTTCTTAGAATTTTTAAAATATATGCTTTGACTATACTATTTGTTGCAGATATGTTTTGCATGATACTATTTCCTTATGTGTGTTTTATTCTGTAAACATTTAAATCTATATTCTTTTATGCAAGCATTTCATTATGATATTTAGCAAAACTATCATAAATTATTTTCTTGCCAATAATAAAAATTAAACTATATTAAATGATTCTAAATAATATTTTGTTTCTAAAACTATATATTGAAATTTTTTATATTATTTAAAACAATTAGACTGGTTCTAACTTATTACCTTTCATTTGGATTTGTCACTATGAACTTTAATGCCTTTTAGAAAAGCCTCTATTTTGCTTCTTTTTTTACAGAACATTGAAAAGAAGACAGCAATGCCAGATTAGTCCAACAATGGGAACCTTTTTTCTATAAAAAGTTAGAATCAACTCATCGTCTACATGTATAACGTCACAACCACCAATATTCCTCCCCCGAATATGGGATCTCAGCGGCCATCATCCACCGGTCCGACCACAGTAAATGGACGGTTGTCCTGGCGACGTCCAACTCACACGGCGGCCACTTCACGATTCTCTTCTGCTGAACGAGTGGCACAGCTGTCATCGGGCCGCTGTCAGCCAAGTCCAAGTGACCAATCAATGCCCACAGCAGCAGCAGGTCTGCAACCACGTGGTCGAACTGGTCGACGGTCCAATGGAAGCTCTTTGGCACACCGCACTAGCAACGAGGTCAGTCAAATTGTCAGAGAGATGAAGCAGCAAGAGTTCTCACGTAGGCCTGTGGCGGTCACAGCTCCGTCCTCCAAGAGAGGAAGTAGAAATCCGTCAAAGTCGTCAAGTGTCAATTCGGGCCGTTCGTCCAGAGATAGTTCCCGGGATGGTGGGCAGCTGCCGCAAACCAGTCTCCATAAGTGAGTTGCTAGACGGTTGTTTTCCATTTTAATAATCGTTCGAATGATTGATTGATTTTCTTTATGAACATGGTTACCACGCTTCTGGAAAAGTCTGTGAATTTTGGTTAAAAATGCGTTCTAGGTAAAAATAATCCCATCAATTTTTTTTGCACATTTAAAATTTTTAAAATTTAACTACTTGGCAATTTACAAAATATTATACAACAAAAGCAGGATGCGGATGCAAAAGCTACCAAGAAGGCCATCAAGGGGAAAGTTCTTTTGGATGATATCAGTTAGCTAAGGACAAAGAGGACTAAGCTTCAGAAAGTTTACATTTTGAGAACTATTGGTCAAATCCAATGCACTTCGTAGTAAATATCAGAATTTAAATCTTAAGATTTAAGTGCGTCAAATTGAAGGAGGGGAACTGTGAGATTTATTTATTATACGACCTTTTTCATTTCATGTTTTACTTTTTCTAAATTTTACAAAGGCTGTATTTTAAACTTTTTGAAATTCTGCTAATCTATTTTTCCGAATTTAAACGTACCGAAAAGTCCAGAATCACCTCTGTTGTTTTCTCTTCTTTGATGCAGAATCATTTCAAACACCTTTATTAGTCGAGTTAGGGCAGTTGAAGTTGACCGACTAATTTTGCATGCGTCTATATTATACAATGCGGAAATGGTAATAACAATCTTTGTTAAACGCTACTTTTTAAGGTTAAAACTGTTGAAAATATTTCTTTAGGTATGTTTAATTAAAATGTTATCGTATGATTATGAAGTTAATAATTATAATATCTTATCCTACCAACCTAATTTAACAATTTATTAAAAAATACATTTAAACGTTCTGTTAACGACGTTGGATTTAAGCATGGTCGGTATTTTCGCTGTCAGTTATCTTACAATCTCTATTTCATCAGTGAACTTATCTGACCTTTGCGTTATCTAGGGTACACCTTACACTATAAGCTACTGCCACTTATCAGAGAAACCAAGAATACTACAATAATTGTGATCAAAGATTTTGTATGTTCTTTTTCTTCTATTCAAATTTAACGTAATCTTCTTTCTTCTATTTCATTTGTATCGCAGTTTTGCCCCTAACAGTGAGTACGTGGACCCCTTTACCTCCCCAGGCTTGCTCTATGGCCGGAATCGTAAGACAAGTGGGAGTGCCATTATTGAGGGAAATGGGGTGACCAATTCAAGGCCCAGAAGACAAATGTCTGAAGCAGGATCCACTGGTGAGAAAAGATTTTATTCTTCACAGTTAGTCTTACGTCTATTGGTGCATTTTTTGACTATTTATAATCAATAAGTTTTATTCTATCTTCTTATAGCAATAGATACTATGATGAATCACCCGCAACAGATATGGTAAAATCAATAATTAATATATGTTTTCTTTTGATATCGTTTTCTGCTGTCAAAGGCAAGATAGAGGAAACATATTATTTCTGCTAAAATTGAGAAGGAACCATTTCAATGATATTGAATTTTTATTTAAAGCCGAGCTGTCTTGTCCAACTTGGACACATAATTAATCATGGAAGAATAAAGTAACAGGAGTTGAAATGGACAATATTTAGGTTTGCAAAGTGTTCTTATTAATTACAGACATTAAAAGGGAGATAAATGTTGCTTAACACTAATATTATTATAATAACAAAATTAGAGATGTTAAAATTTATTTATATTTAAAAGCCCGTTTTGTCACTTATCATTATGAAAACCAATAATGGCGGCTTCAACACCACGTCTGATTTTATTACTATTAAGCTTCTGAATAGGAATATAAATAGAATATGCATCGATCTAACACAACTAAGCCCCTCCAGTTTACTCAGACAAAACAACTGTCCTTTATTCTTTTAGTTTAGCGCATAAATACTAATCACACTAAAATCACGTCGGCTCTGATTTTATTTCTATAAACATTTTAATTCATTGAAATGGTTCCTTCTCACTATTATTCTTTTTTTGATATTTTGCGCTCGATCACCGATCCTTAAAGCACTTATTTCTAAAATAGTGATATAATGTAATTTCCGTATTTTCCACTAGAGGTGTATCTATAGAGTATATCTTTATCTGGTTGTGTTTGTGTTTCCTTTTTATTTTGATATTGTTGTTTTACATTTAGTATTTGCTTTCTGATATGCTGAGATTTTATATTTACTGAACGGAATATATGTTCACATATTAACAAGCTTATGTTATACGAAGATTTACTTTCTTTATATGAATAGATACATTTTCATTCCCACAACAGATATTTCTCTTTTAAGTAAAGTTTACATCGCTAAAACTGCAATACAGAATTATCTTATCTAATAAATAATACCTAGGATATCGAATTAGCCTTTCTTCAGTAATTACTAAAATAAGAAAATTTGAATTATTATTTTTCAAATAAGTTCTTTATAAAAAACTAAACTATAGTTCAACCGCGTTGCTTCGTGTGTGCGATTGATTGATGCAGATCATTTGCGACAATTATGAACGAATAGTTTTTGAAAGTCAAGGTGACGTTCTGTGTGTATGTATTATAGAAACTTGATTGAACATTAGTACACAAATATGAGAGTTTATCCAGTTTTTTGGATAAAAAGGACATCTTTCATATTTTTAGATCCAACCAATTAGATACTATTGCATATAACATATTTTTCTTTAGAACTTTGTATGTGGTCTTTCAGGAGGTCGGGATCCAAAGGAATATGATTCATACAAGCAGCAACAAGGTGAAGTCATTCAAATTTACGTATTATTGTAGATCAATTTAAATTTTACCTTTTTACAAGAAACTTACAAGCTATCGGCTTATTAACTTGAATCGCTGACCATACAAATATTTGAAAATTGATGTAATACTTTTTTTACTACCAAAGAAAATATTTTAATCCATATGTTACGGTTTAATAAATATAGTTTTACAATTTTTATAAAAAAAATTAAATACTGCAACTCGATTTTTTTAAGTATAATTTTATAAATTAATCACAACAAGTGTTTTTCTTTGTCTAAATCAGTCGCTTTTTATTTTCAGAGGAGTACAGGAGGTGGTACACCTACATGAAGACATACCAACAGTTCTGTCAGAACTTCAGCACTTTTGCTGCCAATAATATGCCCCCACCCTCCGCTCAAAGTTGCAATCAAAATCACGCTTGCAGAGGCGGGGAGCCCTACGCAAGCTTCTGGGCACAGCACGGACGCTCACAGCCCCATCGTCAAGAGTTCAGCCATGGTGGGGTAAGGGAACCAAATGTAGGAAGAGCAGAGCCATGCACCACCGAAATTGTCGAGACTGGACCTTCAGAAAGACTCACTCCGAAACATTTTAATCGCCAGCATTGTCGGGTTTCTCTGGGTGTTCCTGGTAGAACGATTCAGGTACCGTCCACTCTTGCTGCTTACCTGTGGATTATTCCTTTTGATAACATGACGTGTACAGTTTGTTATTGTACTCTAGATTATCCACGATCACACTGCAGACCAAGCTAAAATTCTCGTGACGTCAGTACCACAAGTCCTGTCACGTGATCCAAGCTTGGCCATCTTCCCGCTTAGCGCAGCAGACTCGGACCCGGGGCTGGTTGAAGAGTTTCTTTCTAACGATTCCGAGAAGCTAGGGAGCTGTATCGGTGACACACAAGGACATTTGTTGATGACGGGATGGCTTCGCGCTTTGGTGACACACAGAGGAGTCGGTTTTTATTTTTACTTTTTATTTACTTTTAACAAATATGAAATTATTTAATTTTTATTTTAGGTGATTCCGGAAGAAGAACTTATCAATCTTCTAACGGAGGATTGCTTGTCTCTAGAGGACAATTCAGAATCAGTTATGTCAGGTTGTCATCATGGTCACATAAGACCTATTGGGCCATTAGAACGTGACCGAGAAACCACTTACAATCCTATTGATCGATATTCTAAGGTTAGACATTTTCTTTTGTAACCTTTTTCAACTACTTAAATTGTCAAATTTTATCGATAATTACACTATATTTGATTATCTTCTATTATCAGTCCTGTATATGACCTACTTCCACAGTTATTTATATGACCTACTTCCACAGTTATTTATATGACCTACTTCCACAGTTATTTATATGACCTACTTTCACAGTTATTTATATGACATACTTTCACATTTATTTATATGACCTACTTTCACAGTTATTTATTTGACCTGCTTTCACATTTATTTATATAACCTTCTTTAAAACAGTTACTTACATAACCTGCTTAAT
>JAUZNC010018547.1:5587-20035 GCA_034780395.1 Vannuccia rotundouncinata
CTTGTAACTATAATACTGTGCTAGCTTGTATTGTAACTTTAATACTGTGCTAGCTTGTATTGTAACTTTAATACTGTACTAGCTTGAAACTTTAATACTAAACTAGCTTGTAACTATAATACTGTGCAAGCTTGTAACTATAATACTGTGCAAGCTTGTAACTATAATACTGTACTAGCTTGTAACTTTAATACTGAACTAGCTTGTAACTATAATACTGTGCAAGCTTGTAACTATAATACTGTGCAAGCTTGTAACTATAATACTGTGCTAGCTTGTAACTATAATACTGTACTAGCTTGTAACTTTAATATTGTGCTAGCTTGTAACTTTAATACTGTACTAGCTTGTAACTTAAATACTGTGCTAGCTTGTAACTTTAATAATGTGCTAGCTTGTATTGTAACTTGAAAACTGTATTAGCTTGTAACTTTAATAATGTGCTAGCTTGTATTGTAACTTGAAAACTGTACTAGCTTGTAACTTTAATACTGTGCTACCTTGTAACTTTAACACAGTACTAGCTTGTAACTTTAATACTGAACTAGCTTGTAACTATAATACTGTGAAAGCTTGTAACTTTAATACTGTGCCAGCTTGTAACTATAATACTGTGCTAGCTTGTAACTTTAATACTATGATAGCTTGTAACTTTAATACTGTGCTAGCTTGTAACTATAATACTGTGCTAGCTTGAAACTTTAATACTGTGCTAGCTTGTAACTTTAATACTATGCTAGCTTGTAACTATAATACTGTGCTAGCTTGTATTGTAACTTTAATACTGTGCTAGCTTGTATTGTAACTTTAATACTGTGCTAGCTTGTATTGTAACTTTAATACTGTACTAGCATGTAACTTTAATAATGTGCTAGCTTGTATTTTAACTTGAAAACTGTACTAGCTTGTAACTTTAATACTGTGCTACCTTGTAACTTTAATACTGTGCTACCTTGTAACTTTAAAACAGTACTAGATAGTAACTTAAACACTGAACTAGCTTATAATTTTAATACTGTGCTAGCTTGTAACTGTAATAATGTGGTCGCTTGTAACTTTAACACTGTACTAGATTTTGACTCAATACTGTGCTAGCTTGTAATTTTAATATTGTACTAGCTTGTATTGTAACTTTAATAATGTGCTAGCTTGTTTGTAACTTTAATTGTAACTTTAATACTGTGCAAGCTAGTATTGTAACTTTTGTAATGTGCAAGCTAGTATTGTAACTTTAATACTGTGCAAGCTTCTAACTTTAATACTGTACTAGTTTGTATTTTTGATACAGGCATATTATGCCACTAAAAATAATTTTTTGTCAATTTTATAATGAAGTACTAAACGAAGAAAATATATACAAAAACTGACTTGATTATTTGACTAAATTGAATTACTATGTCCAATTTAAATGTTAGATTAAACAAACTTGACTCCTTAAATCCTGTTTGTAGTGGACAAATACTTTGCTTTCAAACTTGAATTAATAATGACAAATTTGAAGTAACTACTTAATTTTTTATTTAAAAAATTAAAATGATTTTAAAATTGTGTAATGTGGTACTATAAGAACCATAACATCAAAATAGCTTTTCTTATGTGGACTGATATATTTGTTTTACTAATTCAACAAAAAGATTATTAAAATTTTAAAAAGGCTTTATAATATTCTTTTAAAATAATATCAACATATCTATATTGTGAAGTGTCCCAGAAAAAATTAAAATTTTAAAATATTAGGTTCTTTTATTTGTATTATTATAAAGATAACAGTAGATGATCCTGGAGTCAGGGTTCATAGCAAAAATAGACAATATTTTCCCCTGACTTTCCCAGGTCAAAAAAATACCAGAAGGATGTATTAATCATTAAAATGCATATATTATAAAAAATATATTAACTGTTTATATAACAACAATTGTTCAATCATAAAGTCTTGATAATGATTTTCAATATTGGACATTTGTTACCCTGTAAAATAAAATGAAAAGCATGGCAAGATTGATCTTCACCATCTTAGAAACAGAAATATCACTCTGAATGACCTGAGGTGATACCAACTTTAACATAAACCTATGAAAAAGATTCTCCAGAGAGTCAAAAAGGAATGATGCTTAAAATCTTACCAAAAATGGTAGCAACATGGAGGAGAAACTCCAACTTTGCTTGCAAAAGTATGTCATCTTGGGAATATTTAAGAGTAGAAAATGACTCAGTTTTTGCTTTGGAATGAACTGCATTGCAAAATTTCTGCTGGTTTGGCAAGATAGTAAGGAATTGACATATGAATTCCATTTTCAATCCACCTGTGCAAACAAAACTTTAAACATCAGACTCTGTGATCTTAACATAGTCATCACAGCATGCTGGGGTGTCTTTGAACATAGTGTGAGCTGCCTTTAGGATTTTAGTTATATTCAAATTAGTTGAATAATGAGCAGTTTGATAGGCACCATGAACCACATGTAGACCATAAGTTCCAATGTCTAACATCTTGAGAGAATCAACTTCAGCCTTTGCTTTCAATTTTTTTAAAATAGAAGATTGACATTTGGTCCATCTATTGATATTTGAAGTATCTTCTCTAGTTTTATTCCTGAGTCAGTCAAGGCAGTTTAGAAATTCATCAGTAGATCAGCACTTGTTGCATGACCAAGAAATTTAGATATTAGATATTGGGTTTTAACTTTGTCAGTTGCTAATGGTAAAAGCAAACAATAAAATCCATTTGACCATGCTGAGAAATGGAATTTAAAGGTACATTCCTTAAATTCATCTTTTGTTCAGTTTATTAAAAATAAAATCTTTAATTTGTGATTATTATAAGTATTAATTATTTTTTATTTAAATTGAAATTTGTCCTATACAATTTTTGCATTGGAATCAGGTTTTTAGAAATTGGAATTAGTTTGTATGATGTAAAGGTAAAACTGGAATTGGTTTTTATCCTTATCATTTGGTATTTACATAAGGTTTTGTGGAATTAAAATTTTACATCAAATTTTTTCTATATATAATAAATATGCAGGGATAGGTATCAATACTGATATGTGGGTGACATTTGAACTAGAATGGTTGAATAAATATATCCATAAGGAAATTTAATTCCTTAAGAATCTTAATATATCTAGATTGTAGAAAAAATATTTGGTGTTGGTTGTCAGCAGACTCTATGACAAAAGTTAATAAATTTACATGTAACTTATTTGCCCCTTAGCCCTACAACTGTAATGACATTATTTGACTTGTCTATGCTGATGTGGGTTAATGCAACTTCTGCACACACTGTCATAGTCATAGACTCATACTAAAAACAGAGAAACTTTGACTTATATTTAATTTAGAGTTTGCAACCTAAACATTCCTGAATTAATTTATTTGAGTAACCAACACAATAAATAGAGTCATAAAAGTTTCTTACGTCTTACCAGTTCTTTCAAATAAGCTATTCGACACGATCACTAGAAAGAGAAAAAAATGTGTGAATTGAAAATTACGCTATTCTTCTGAAATATTGGCCAATAAAAAGATAATTTATTTTATTAATTTAAAGCATAATCAAATTTTACGATTTAATTGTTAATTAATTTCAATATAGTAAATTTATGTAAGCATGTATATATTGAAAAATATATCCCATAGTAAATTTTGCGCCAATGAAAATTTTCTGTTGCACCATATCATAATAATAATAAATTTTCGATTAATCGGATTGATACTATAAATAATATCGTTCCATGTTGCCTCCAGACAGATATTGAACACCCCCCAAATTCGAATTATGCAATATTCCGACAGATACTCCATTTATATTTGCAGTTAGTGCAATTTACCGAATTGGATATTAAACAAGGATTTTTAAAATGTGCAAATTTTTCAAAATGGTATAAATTTTTTCGACTGGAACTCTTTTTTAAACTCTTTTAATGCAATTTTTACAGAAAAAAAATATTATAATTTTCCCAATGAAGCAATCTTCCGAAATCTTTCAAAAAAAGTGGTTTGGGGGAGCGAAACTGCCCCCTTCCTGCGATTTTTTGAAAAAAGGAAGGCCCCTTTTAGGTTTGGCCTAGGTTTTGAAAACTTCCAAGGTCCTACATTATCGAGGCAAATTATTTAAGATGACATGATAAATTCATGTAAAAAAACACTATATATAAAATTAAGCCTAAAAACAATGAATAAATACAATATATAAAAATCGTAAACCAAAAATAATTATTTAAAAATTTATTTCCTTCATTCATTGTTTTAGAATGATTGAGGCGCCAAAGTGACACGCGGGAAAAATTATTTCAAGGAATTATAATTGCTGTCGACTATTTAAAGTAATAATCAAGTAAGAAGTAGTATTAATTATCTCAATTAACTCTTTGTATATTTGGACCTCTACTCCTATCTTCTCCTCTCCCTGCCCCACACCCGCTTTGTAAAGTTACATTATTTAGTAGGATTTTGCTAGGTTGCTGACTATTGTTTGCAACCTAGCAAGATCCTAGCTCATATTTTTATAATATATTTACCTACTATAGTTGGTAATGTAGCAATAGGGAATACTAGGTTGCTGAATAAGAACAACAATTTGTCAACAAAGCACTTCAACCTTTTCCCATTGGGAGTTGCAATTTTTTCCAGGCCTGCCAACTCTCACTGTTTTTCCATTACAATCATGGTTTTTGTGGCTCTCATGGCCATCACAGGAAGTCATTTTAGTCTCACGGTTTTCAAAAGAACTAATACAAAATTTTATTTTATTGAAACGGACTTTCAATATCAATGAAATTGCACAAAAGCTAATGAACAATTTTCATGCAATAACTATACATAAGAGCCTTTGTTACAAATATATATTTGTTAATAAGATTGTCTATTTAGCAAACAATGAGAATACAAATTCCAATAAATAGCAAACATATAATAATTATATGAAAGTATAAGATTATAGGATTATATATTGTATATATTGTATAGGATTATACAATTTTACCTATATAATTGTATCCTAGTTATAATAATTTTGAAGAATATCCTAAATGAAATATAGTAAACATACAATCACATATAACTGATAAACATGTAAAATATTGAATTATATTTAAGTATAGGTCAAATGGAGTTCATATTATATATAAATTGGTGTAAGAGGCTAATTGAATGTGTCACACCATATTAGCTATTATTATAAATGACACAAAAATAATTAACTAATCAGGACACAATAAGGGTACTAACTAACACATTTTAATTTATATATCCATTTGGAGAGGTAACTTTGCTGTCCCATAAGGCCATGCAGAAAAGGTTAATATCATATAGATTATACTTATAAACACAGATTTATAGTTAAGAATTCCTAATATATAAAATTATATCTTTTTGAAGGAGTGGCAAACATATTATAAAATGATTGTTTGGTTGGATTGTAAAGCAAACACAGCCATCATATATTAATAGCCAATCATTTGTAGTTTAGAAGGAAATTCCTTGGCTTTAAATAGCTTTTTCTCTTCCTCTATAGAAATTGATTTTATGAAATTTCTATTAGATAGGTATTGCATTATATTTGCCAATCTACCAATCCATATGTGTGGTTATAATTTAAATTGCTACAGCTCTATTATATAATTATATCTATAACTAATACATGTTTGATAGTATCCAATTCTTCTATTCTAACATATTTTATTCACAAAATACACTGTGAATAAATATATAATTATCAAATTTAAAAAGTCAATTTAACATCTCTTACACATAATGGCTACATTACCAACTATTAAAATGCCTCGTTTAAAAAAATATATTGTTATATTTACCTGCTGACTCAATCTCTGATTCCCCAGAGGTAGCAAAGGGATGGGTAATGTATAGAGGAGGTGCATATGAGGAAGTCAGGTTCACCACCTCTGGGATGCATGGGAAAGGAGCTGTGGTTGAGGCTGGTGTGGCAGATACTGGAGGAAGAAACAGTTATTAGTATTAAACATATGAATTGAAAAATAGATTGATAACTTGCATCTCAGCATCCAAATCCTCAATCTCCTCCTCAAATGATGTGACTGATTGGAATTGGAGGACAGGAGGATGAGTTATCAGGAGTTATCACCATGCCTAAAAGAGTTGAAAAGGGTCTGGGATACAGTGTGCAAGCACTCTCCCAGATAGCCAACCTGCATGTGTTGGATAAGGTTTATATGTAAGTACAAAATGTATGAATTTGAATTTTATACTTCCCTCCATGAGTTGCTTCCTCAACAATTTCCTAATATGGTTTGCAGCTGCAATCAGAAGTTCTGGTTCACAGTAAGCTGAGTATTATGAATGATGGGATGGAGGTAATCAGTGTTTTGGCTATTTGTAGGGTGCTGTAGGGGTTATGGTCCATAGATCCTGTTATCATTGTTTTTCTCAACAACATTATCAAGAAGCCCCTGTCAATTATCCTCTGTATCACCTCTAAGCAGATTTTCCTCAGCCTATTAAGTAAGTAAATAATTCTATATTTGTAATACAAAACTTTCTCAATGCTTTTTCCTTGGCATTCAAAATCGATCTAATAGGTTAGGCTTATTGCAAAGTATAGTCAGATGATCAGCCTGGACCATTCCAGCTCTTTCTTTCTTGCCCCATACCACATGCAAAGCTTTAAGGATTCTGTGGCAGTTTAAACTGGGTCATTTGTAAGAAGTGATTGGAGGTGGGCACACACCCATCTCAGACAATGGCCATTGGTAATTTCCTTTTAGTTACCACTATAAAATCAAAACTTTCCCTTTTTAATCATCATTTTAGTTCACTTTAGTATGGATAAATTGTCATCATGAGATAGGAGCAAATGGGTTAAGTATAATTTTTGACTATAACCTGATATCATTCTTTATAGTACAAAAATATTTATTTGCTAAATTAATGTACTCATCTGAATACAACCTTGAACTGGTAACCTACAATCATATGCTCTTTCAATCCTTGACAGTAATGAAACCAGTTACTTGCTTGTATGGACCAGTTTTGAGTTGGACCAAAATGTTAGTTTTTTGACAGTGAGTCAACTTTTTTACACTGTTGAGTGTAGGTGCACTGCTTCTGCTCCTCACAAGTAGGTCCAATTCTTCTATCGATAGCATGCCAAGCACTGATTGTAAACCTTCTGCTGAAATGCATTCTACTGATTTCATCTTGCTCTGACTATTTTTTGACTTTTCTGGGATGATGTATTGTGTTGCATTTCATATTTCCAGTTTAATGTGACTTCATGAGTTCATACTTATGAATCATTATTTATAGTAAACATCAATTAATAAGTATGAACTTGTTAAGTCACATTAAACTTCTGTAAATACATTTGTAAATGTTTGTAAATAATCATTCCCAGTGCTAACACAAGATTTTTTTTCTTAAGGTATTGCTTTTTAAGTATCACATTCCTAAGCTGGAATTTCAGCAAGATATCTTCTAATGATAATGGTTGCATGACTTTTTTTTGCAAGAAATGTGTGTAGAAATATCAAATTCATCTAAATTTGAATAATTTTTGTTTGCTATTTCAGATATTGTCTACTTTTATTGATATTTAGGAAATTTTAACTTGCAATAATTTGAATATCAGTACATTATTTTTTAACCATATATTATTTTTCAAAAACCCATTAATTTTTTTATCAAATAATAAAACAATAATATTAACAAATGTTTTCTCCAAATCAGACAAAAATTAATCATTTTTTGATTCACAGGTCCACTTCTATCACACACTGCTGGTTAAGGTAGTTTTGATTTTCTTGTTTGGGGATGTGCCTTCAAAATCTCCAGTATGTGCCAGTTCTCAAATGACACATATAACATAATAAATAAAAATGTGTTTCTAAAAAAAACTTACATTTCTTTGAATGGCTAAAGATGTACCTTCCAGTATTGCTGTAAAACCCTCCATTTTTCATGTTTTCTATGGTGTGAATTCCAACTGGTTGTTGACAAGACCATATCCTATCTGAGGGAGACTTCTTGGGTCTGTAGTTGACATATTTTTAAAATATAAAAGCAGCACTTTGGTTAGGAAATTTTCAATCTTCAAATGCTTTGACAGCTTTAGGTTCACAAGCTATATCTTTCAAAGGGCCAGTTTAATTTTTCTGAAGATTTTTCTCTGTATACTAAGATCTTTTTCTCTCCACTTTTCTCAACAGAAAATTGATTCAATGTGAGGTCAGCATGCTCAGATCCACTGCAGAGAGCAAAATTCATACCAATAGTGAAAATAAGCATTCTTAAAAGTTGTTCAGGTGACTCATGCTCTAAAACATCTTTACAATCTTTCCAATGTTTTTTGATTGATGTTGGTCACTGAGACCATACATATCTGCTTGTGACACCCTGTCACCTTTAAGATTTTTTTTAAAATTTGCATTAAACCATGATGGCCACCTAAGACTACTGAATATACTATAATTAAGATATCTCGGCTTGGCTTCTAGAAATAATTTAAAACATTAGGAATACAAGAATAACTTTTATCATGATTTGACAAATCCTTCACTGGCATAAATCCAAGATCACTGCTGGCATAAATCCAATTTTATGTCACCACATTCTATTTACGTGTTTTGATACATTTTAAATGATGTGTTTTTAAGCTTTGAAAAAATAGAGGTATCATAAAATAATGTCTTATATTACAATTTTTCATTATCTATTATAAACACAATATTACAATGAAAATTTCTTTTTGTTAATAAAAATATGTCACCTTAATACAGTGTGTTTAAAATTTACAAATAGCATAAACAATGAGCGAAAAAAGTGGAACAATGGTCAAACCTGGAAAGCAAGTGAAAACAATTGAGAATGAGTCTTTGAACCTTCCTTGATTTGGGGGCAGGCCTGAAGAAACACTAATAAATTACAATAAAATTAAATATAATAAATGGGTACGTTTAAACAAGGAAAAACAAGGCAAAGGTTAATCTACCAGCCAATGTAACAAGTAGTCTTAATAGGGTCTATTTCAAGATATAAAGTTTGGACACTACCATCTAGGGTTGGGATTGAGTTGTCTCATCCAGAGATATTGTGAGAGGTAGGAGGGGGAGATGAAGTTTTAACAAGGTCCTTTTCACCTTCTTCTTTTTTAGGAGCTGAAGGACATTTTGTCCCCCAATGACAGCACTAGTGTCACAAATTCACCTGGGACGATAAAGGGTTGAGCATTCTCCTTATGAACGTCATTCATGAGACATGTTTGGTATGATGAACCTCCCTCAACAGACTCACAACAAACCTGGACAATTGACAGGATTAAACTGGTGACATATTCCATTGAGCTGTGCTGCCCCGTGTATATTCCATTGCATAAGAGCATTATCTGGTAGCATCCAGCGGCCATATCTTCAATAATCTTCATAGGCTCGCCAGACCAATTAAATCTGGTAGCCTGCCCAAAACATGTCAGAATTGGTTCTGAATGATGGACAAAGACTGGGGTTTGCATTGAATGCATCTCTGATCATCTTGGGAATGTTGGAAGCATTGGCCAGATTGTAAAGAAACAATGAAAGTTTTTGCATAGCTTGAAATTCGATCCATTTAATATTGCCCTCCAAGTGATCTTGAGACTCATCGACAATAAATTCCAAAGTTGTTGGATATCCTAGAACCTGATTGTTCACAAGTCCCTTAAAATTTGCAAATATTGGATTTATGAGCATCAGAAAGGATCTGTTGGAGCATCTAAGGTCTATGAAGTTGAGACACTTCTCTTGATTTTTGTTTATATGTAGTGGGCCCACCTTGACATTAGGCATAATCAGAAGTCATGTTGGTTGAATTAAAGTATTAGCAGCCATTGTGTGAGGAGATCTTCTAGTTAAGCTAGTTTTATCCTTAAAAATCAGACTATTATTCTCATTGTAAAAATAATTTTTTTAATTATAGCAAACACGTTTAAAATTTATGAAATTACATATACCAATAAAAGGATAGACAGTTAATATTTATATATATTAATTTTATTGATATATTTATAACAAAATATTCAAATTTGTAATATGTAATTCAAAATATGTAAACTTCCCAAAAAGTAAACATAACTAAATTTTAATTAACAAAAAACTAGTTTGTTGTGTCATTTGTATCACATACACTTTTGTATTTATATAATTTGTTTTCAATTGTTTTCCATATTTTTTCAATAAAATAAGTCACACTTTGTGTCAAAGCATTAAAATATAAGTATGCAATTTGACACCTATTTACATAGTATAATATTGCAAGGAATATTTGCAGTAAAATTCACTGAACGTCATTTAAAAGAGATTAAATTCACACATGTTATTTAAAATAAGATACACTCTTATTAAAAGCATTAAAATATACATATGTATACGATTTAATAATTATTTACACAGAATACTATTGCAAGACAACCTATCATATATGATATGAACATAAATCTTGGACCATCCAATTGGCTTTTTTGTGGCCATCTATTACAGAAAACTATTATGGAGGACGTGCAGTCCACAAGACTCAACATTCAATAATGTTTTGCCCCATTCATCATGTAGGTTTTGAGATTGACATATGGACCATCCATGGAGAGACATACAAGTTGTTTTGTGCCAATTATCGATGTTTCATCCAATAAAACAGCTACTAGGATTTCAGCAGTAGCATGGCCAAGAAAGGAAGATGTTAGATACCTACCTAGTTGTGACAACCTGAAACATTATGCAAAATATTATAACCCTATCAGAATTCAAATTGAATTTAAGTCCAAAAGCAACATTTAATATATAGTACTGCAAAATCGAATCTGCATATCCATCTGTTGTTTGCCAAGGTGGTCATTATAGGTCTCTTCAAACATGAGTGTATAGTTGTCAGCTATTTGAGCCCTTTTTTAACTCCCCTTGGAAATTAGACCAAGCCCAAATGTATTGAAGTATCACATTTGTTGCTGCCCAATTGCATGTCAGCAGCAATAGTACTATCAGGAAACATAGTCTAATCAATTTAATGTAATACAAAAATAAGGAAAATATACCTTGAACACATAGACAACATTCTGACAACTGTTGTAGGACAAATGACAATCTACTACATACAAAGCCCAAAGGATTTCACCCTTTATAATGGAGTTAAGACAAACTAGTAACACTAGCTGTTTCTGCACAACTTGTTGTTTTCTATTATATTAATATATACAATTATGTAAAGATTACATTTTTAAATATACAGTTTTATATCATATTCAGGACAGAACAGTTTACTGTCATATTCGGGACCATATTATACATTCCTTTCAAGTGCATAAAATAATAATATACAAATATTAGACTAAATAGATTGCGCATATTGTGAAAAAAAATTGAGGCATCATATTCAACAACATGAAAAACCATTAAAAATATAAAAATTGCAACTAAAAATAATGAAAAAGCAGTGCCTTAGCAGTACTTGGAGTACCTCAATCAAAAAGCAGTACCTGGAGTACCTGTGTATAACAATAATATGTATGGATTGTAAGAATAGCAAGGATAAATAATTAAAATGTATGTTAAACATATAAAAAACAGTTAACATTATGAGAAGTTTACAATGTGGGGCTCGATACTATTAACTACATGTCTGCTATACATGCATAGTAGGTCAAATTGATGTTTAAATATATAGTCTTGAACGCAGGTCAATAAATGCAGTTGGAAAAATTATGTGAATATTTACATCCCTAAAAAGAGAACAATATTATTCAGAAGTTGCCGTTTGGACATATGCTTTGCAAAAGTAACAACAGATGTAAATTTTTTAGTGTGAGCATGAAAACGGATATTGCAGTATATTTTGGGTATAAACGGATATTGCAGTATATATTATACACAGCAGAAGTCTATAAGCTGATGGTAGTTCATTGGAGGATTTTTCCAGCTTTGTCAATGAAAAATTTCTCTGAAGTTCCAGCTCAAATGTGTTGTTATCCATTAACATGAAATTTCCTGTTGAAGATGGGCTGATGCTGCTATTGATGAGGATCGAACAAACAGCCCACTGGAACTGGAGTGTATTCAGGTTGTTGTTCCAACCATTGTGGTGATGGATCTTGTTGAACAGACAAGTCTTGCAAAAAATTGTATGTTAACACAAACCCAAGTGGGTCAGGATTGTGAGACAAAAGGTACTTTGAGATGTGAATGACTCCTCGAATAGCAAGAATGAGTCCAAGTATGGGAGTTTTCTGAAGACTAGTGTTGGAATGCAGGTCGACTGAGCGTCATGTCACAACATTCAATGCTGGACTTTTATTGACAAACGAACCTTCATTTTTGTTGTTTGCATATTTAATGTGATCCCAAATGAGTTTGTTTCCAGCATTTATGCATTCCTTTTCCTGCAGATTATATAGTGTCTTGATGAAACTCCATTGAACCTTGTAGTGCTTGGTACCGCTAAAAGAGTAGATAAGTTAGAACAATCACTTGTGGAATTCTGGAGGAACTTTATCATGTGGCACACATCTGGGATGTACACCATTGATTGTCACAGAAGCTCGAGGAGGAGGAATTATAGGAAATATAAACTTCGAATTGAGGTTGGCACCAAAATACTTCACCATTCACAGACAAGCCCCAGCAGGTCAATTAACAACCATAATTTACAACATAAAATATGATAGGTAATGTTTTTTGACATTCAACAGAGTTTTTCAAATACCTTCAACAATGGTGGCAAGTAAGCATTCTAGTAAAATATAAACAACATTCAAATTCTGTGAGTGGGTCTCCTTGTTTGATTCCTTGTTTAGTCTGAAGATATGTCTATTTGATATCTGTCATGTTGATGCTATGTTTAGATAATTCTGTGAGGAGGTCTTTATATTGGTGTGTGTGGCGCTTGGAGGTAATGGACCTGGGACTACGAATTGAAACTAGGTAGTCCACGATGTCCTTTGTGGTATGATGTATTGCTCATGCTTTGCTATCTTGATAAGTTCGTCTGTAGGCATTCTTGAAATATAACTAAAAAAGTATTATAAAATTATTTATATAAATTAAATTTAAAAAAATCTTACTTATTTAAATATATCTTTATTCATCCTCATTTGATATTTCATGTCAGCCTGTAAAGAAAAATAGATATGTAAAAGTGGACTGCTATAGATTTCCTATATTGGAAAAGGGAAGAAATATTACACATAAGTAAGAAAACAGAAGTATCTGGCTCCTGTTTGTTCAACAAAGAACTGAAGTATTATTACTACAATTTAGCTAAACATTTAGAAAATATTCAATGCAAATAAGTTAGCTTTTCCCAGATTAAGTTCCCTGATTTGAATGCTTTTGGAAATGGAAACAGGTATAACAGATAACCATCATCCAATGCACAGTATAGATTCTTAATTCATTAACAGATGTGCGTTCTATTAGAGGTTGAAGGGTAGACGACCGAGCTTTTCATTAGAATAAATAAAGTTCTGAAATGAATTTTGCAGGGTGTCACTGAATTCCCCCGCCATACTCTTCATAGTGACGCGACAAAGTTTCCAGCATGGTGTGAAAAGTAAAATTAAGTAAAACATTTTAATATAATAATGTTTGTGTCTGGAATAATTTTGTAACCAAAGAAATCTGGCAAATTTTTATTACATTCTTTACATATGAGTCCTGTGTTTTACATATGTACCTCTTATTATCCCTATGCATTTTTAAGTATACTTATTATGCAATGAAGGGCTGTTCTGTGGAGTTGGGTTCAATAATTTCACTAGGTTGTTGAGTAATAGGAGGAACAATGGGTTGGTGAGCCAATTCTGCTAAATGAGAATCAATGTCTGCTTTAACCGCACCTACAGCAATACCCTTGGTAAACAGCATAAACTATATTAAATAGATATTTCAATCATATAAAAACAATTATAGCTATTGCTATGTAATGTTTCGGATAATTTACAATATTCTTTAACCAGTCTCCTGAATAGTAGGTAGGTATTACAGGATTGTATTGGCACTCTTCCTAGTGACTTTAAAAGCATTTTGGATACTAGCTGTGTTCAGTGTCTCTATTACTTGTCAAGTTTTTTGCCAATTAGACAAAGGAATATGCACACTTCCTGCTTTGTGCAGCATCAAACATGGTAAAATTAAAACTATCACTCATAAGAAGGAATTAGGCAACTGAGTGAAAGCATTGACTGTGACTAATAACATTGTAATATATAAAAATTAGGAATATCTGAAAATTATTATCAGCACATAATCTAAACCTTCTATGTTCATCACTATATGTGAAGCTGATACTATATTTTGCTTAACAATAGAATACGTTGTAATTATGTTCTTTGTATATCACATTAAATAATACAGTTTGGTCTTAATTAATATAATTTTTATGAACTATTATTAATGTTTTACTTTTTCATTATAAATGTATTTTCATGACTCTCTTCTAAAGATTACAGTT
>JAUZNC010018558.1:0-68757 GCA_034780395.1 Vannuccia rotundouncinata
CGACTAAATGTTGCTGATGCAGACGATGTTGACTTATTTTTACAACAACAATTGCCAACTTTTACACAACAAATGATACAAAATGCTTTTCGAAAGCTGAAAGATCACCTGCAATGTACCATTGACAATGATGGTGTCTATGTGTGACTTTTTTGTACTTATTTAATTGTCATAATCATTTTTATATCAGTAAATAACTGTTAACAATAATGTGTATAAAACAATAAATTTTGTGTTTTCGGAAAAACCGTCGTTTTTTATGGGACACCCTATAATATTAATTTAATACTGCTACATATATAAAGCAACCATTTTTATTAATATATAAGCTGCAGTTAATTGTGAAATGTATGCAGATATAGATATATATCTCAGTCAAAACAATTAACCTCAATAAAATAATAATATTCACTTAAGAGATTATCAAACAAGAAAAAAACTATTGGTCCTATATTGTAAATTTCTAAGATCAAAGGGTTAATGTTCATTTAGATAGAGGGTGATCGCGATGTATTCTTTCAGAAAAAATATAGATCAGATGGAAAAATTATTATTTGGGTATTATATAAAAGGGGATTAACCTCCATTATTAATGTATAATGTGAAATCTATTTAGTAAAATTATTATTGTATTTCTTATATTCTACAAGAGTTTGTATATACAGACTTGCAATATTATAATGGCTTCAGTTTTCTATGCTGCACTTCCATTATCGTTGCTGCATGCAATGTTTCAAGGGTGATAATATTATAGTTTGTTGACTTTTGTATAAAAGAATTTCACTTTTTGATAAAGATGTATTCATTTCTTCAATCTCAATATTTATACAAAAAAATACTCACTTTCCTTAAAAGCATTTTGTAAACTGTCCTTTTAAAGTATTTCCGGACCGATATATATATTTATATACACTATATAACTTTTATAAACAAATCGTCGAGCTATATATAGTATATATGCCAACATTTTTTCTTCACTGTAAAAAATCGTACTTTATATTAGTAAACCTTGATATAAATATTTAAGTATAGTGGTCACATCGATAGTCTTTAGTATAGTGTATATAACACCCCTCTTCAACTCAGACGGTGATATATAAGAGAGGAACATGCGTCTAACACTGTCTCATACCGGCTGGATCTATTTGGCTGGCGCCTATATGCGCCTTACACAGTAACTATACTTCATTCTGTAAGCAGTATACCCAGTTGAATGAATATCCTAATATGTATAGGTATGGCAATATATCCTATGTCCCATCCAATATTATACACCTCTGAGTCATTCATATTTCGTTACCAGTAATGTATGTGAGGTTCTGTGGCGTCGAGGTCGTCGCGACGAGATGAGATGAGTTGTAGCCACTATAATATTATACCGTTGTTTTGGCACTTGGTTGATTATCTACCATTCTTGTAAAAAAGAAGTAAATACACTAAACATGACGTTTAAAAAGTCGTCTGAAGTCCTCTATAATATTTTCGTAATTAATTTAGTTTTTTTAATTTTTGTTTAAATAAAGTCTACTCAATTATTTTTATATAAACATGGATACGTCTTAGAAGGATCCCTATATATGATCAGATGATTGAGAATCACATGTTTAACAAAGTTTTAAAATATTTTCGATTATATTTATAAATTTTTATGAAAAGAAACTAAATTAATTATGAAACGGCCTATATATATATATGACAGACGCATTAAGATACCTCATTAAGATACGACATTGAAGAATTCATATTATTGTAAGAATTCGTTAAGTAATATAATATATATATATTTTAAAAATATGTAGGGGTGAATTTTAGAAAATTGTTAATAATTTTATTCTTATATAGCTAATTGTTTCTAATTTTGATTCTTTGACTTGTGTTATATAATTAACTCACACTATACAAAATAATTGACATAAGTAAGCGTTAGTTCTTTTTAAAATTATATAATCACATTTTTAAACTGTTGTATAGCTAAATTATTTAATATAACATGTTGTCATACGCTATATTATGATGAAATAACAGATGCGCAAATTGATCGATACAACAATAGAAAATACATTAATATATACAAGGAATCGGTGCCTCAGTTATATATTGATGATTATCTTGACAAATGTATATATAGGTACCGTAAATTACTTTAAAAGAGCTACTATATATATAAATATACATATATGTTTTTACCACCTTGGTTGATAACAATCAATCTTTGTAAAAGTCAATTCATCAGTCCAGAGATGTGAAATATACAAGTCAGCCGAAATTAGATTATTTTTAATTGTTGTTTCTGTGAAATTCTTTATATATAATCAAATACAAAATTATTTGTACGAGTATTTATTTATATTCTCAATATATAATATTTGTATTAATGTTTTTAAATTGTTTCAGAAAATCAGAGAAAATATGGGCCAATTGTAGATTTTTATGGACCTTTTATATCATAAATTAATAATTATGTCGCTTCACAATAATACATCAGCTATAAATTGCGCAGTATATAATTTAATTCAAACAGGATATGATTAATAATCAGTAAATAATATATTGAGAAACCATCTTGAGTAACACCGTTGTTATATCTGGCATATTCTTGTCTCTAAGGTATCGAGGGGGTGGTTTATCTGTCGCCATGTCAAATATATAGAGGAATATAAAAACGCAAAGTCGCCAATCATATCGATTGTTCTTACATTGGCGCCAATTTTATTCTTCAAGTAGTTGGATATATTTGAATATATATATGTTGCAATGTTCTATATTATAGGGGTTTGGTGTTTGTACAAACGCCCCAGTTTAATTATATATATACTGCAGAGATCTGAGTATATCTGAACCAGATAATAACAATAACGCATAGAAATATAAAGGGTGTTTGTGACTTAGCACAAAGGCATTTAATGTTTTAAGCAATCTTAATACATATAGTCTTATATATTAATAAATAATCTTATTCTTTATAGATTTACTTCATTGTATAATTAAACAATTGTTCAGAATAAAAAAGAAAAGTAAATTAAAATAGAATAGAATAGAATCTAAATATAAAACCAATTTACTAGATTAATAGATTATTTTAGTCGGCTTGTATATGAGAACGATCCCTCGTTTATAGATCAAAAAGAAATCAATATATATATATATATAGAGTTCCACAGTAATATTTTCAAATATTTTAAGTGGCCTTATATAAAACTCTTGGAGACCAAAATAGCTCGCTATTTCATTTCGGAATTTATATATATAGGTTGATCTGAAAAAAACTGCGCTTTTTATTAAACATAGAAATTTTTTATCATGTACACTATTACATTGAAGGCTTTCGTCGAAATCATTTTTATGCTACACAGATTCACACAATGATAGTGGTAGCTTTTGGTGAGGATATTATTTCCAAGCGCCTTGTGCAAGAAATTGTGAAAGAATTTTCAAATGAGGTACGCCAAACTTTTGGGAGAAATAATGGATGTTGTGAGAGCAGACATGTAGTTGGATGATCATATAAGTATTCGTAGATTAGCATCTCTTCATGATACATCATACAGTATGATGTAGGAGGTGGTGACTGAGGATTTAGAGTGCATGTCTGTGAACAATCGTTTTGTGCCACATAAATTATCTGATGCCAATAAAGAAAACCGGGTAGCACGCTGCAAAGAGATCCTGAAGGCAATGAAAACACGGTACATACATAGAAGACTAATTCACACTGACGAAAAGTAGATTTAAAGTTCACCCATGCGTAATTCTAAGATCAGGACATCTGGGTTTTTCCTGGTGGTGATATTCCTACAATTCCTAAAATATCAACAGTTGATAAGAAGTTCATAATATTTGTTGCATGTAACTTTGATGGTTTGTTTTATTGTAAAGTGCTGAACAGAGGAACGACTGTTGACTCGGAAGAATACAGCGATTTCCAACAGGAGGCATTTGATCCATTTGGTACATATGCATTACGCCGTATAGGAAGAGCCCTACTTCCAGAAAATTGCATACTTCAACACGATAATGTCCGGCCCCACGTATCAAATCATACAAAAACATTTCTAGCCAACAAAAATTGTTTATTATTACGACAACTACCATACTCTCAGGACACCAACATGCTCGACCGATTTGTCTTTGCCAAGCTCGAAATGAAGCGATCTCATCGAGTTGAATACTCGCAAGGAGATACAGGCATTTGTTGAAGGCAGTTTACAAAAATGAAAATACATTGCCAAAATATCTTTGACAATCTTGGAAATTATGTTATATATTGATTGACTTTGTTATTATTATACCATGATATTATATTGACATTGTTTTACATAGATAATGTTAATTAATTGTGTATATAATAAGAATAAAAAATAGTATGTTTAATGAAAAGCGCGGTTTTTTCAGATCAACCCTTATTAGCGAAATTATTGAATATATAATACTAAACGATTGCATGGGCCAGCAATTATTGATCGAATTAAAACTTTAATATATATCATTTTTAAAATGTTTCCTTATTTTTTATTTTTACTTTTCGATTTAACTGAAATAAATTTTCGATTTACAAAAGGTTGTTTTATCTAAAAGCTAGTTTTCATAGTGTTTAACACAATCTATACCGATTCCAAGTTATAACTTACTTGTAATCTCTGTGAGCTGTATATGCTCTCATATATATATATATATATGCGTTTCTTTTTAATGCAGCTGATGATAATTGAAGTTAAATAAGAAAAATAACGTTACCATAGTTACCAATTATATATTAGAGCGGTTGAAGCAACATCAGATGCCAATTAGTGATACAGTGTTTTAAAACGCTGAAAGATAAAAATTATCTGTTAAACGAGTAATTATAAAATATTATATTATATTATATTAAATATTAACAATATATTATATATTAAAATAAATAAACTAAAAATATTTTTAAAATATTTAGGCATTTTTGTCATATTTAGATCTTACTTAATTTATAATTTTAAAATGTTCAAGATAAAATGAATTAAAATTTACATTATTTTAAATTTTACAAAATGTAAGTCATTATTGATTTCTAAAATTTTTAATATATTATTTATTAAAATATTATATTAAATTTAGAGTAGCTATAGATCGTAAATTTAAATATATTATATAAAATTTGGTTTTCACAATATTCAAACGAGAATTGTTAAGAGCAAATTTTATAAAATCACAAATATCAAAAATTTTGATTTCCTTTCAAATATATTTTAAATTTACACATCAATAAATAGACAAGATTTATATCATACTACTAGAAAAATAAGTATTAGTATAGTTTAAATAACATGTATAGTTTAATCTCAATATTAATTATTTTTTTTCAATAGTATATTAAGAATTTTATATATTGAAATTTCTCAACCATTACAATTCCTTTAAAACACAATTCTGGTCAAATGTTTTAAACATTATATACATTTTTTATGCATAGACTGAAAATTTAGTTTTTTCTATATACGTAAGCTACTTTTCAATCCATGCCTGAACCACTTTTCAGTGCATAAAAACTACATAAATATTATCAAAAATTAACTATTTTTATTTCAAAAGCAACTGTAATTAGCAGAATTAACATGATTTGACATCAAATTTGATTAAAATTTAAAAATAATGTTGATACAATTCAAAACATTAAAGATTTTTTGCCACAGATGCATCAGCCGTTATGTTACCATTTCTTTTTGTGACATTTTACTTATCAGAATGTCTTGTGAAATGGCAAGCTTTGAGGATACTGTGTTTTCGATGTACTTTAGTGCAGTCGACTCCCTTTTCCGATTAAAGTGTTTTTTTTTAAGTTAAGATGTCGAAACGATTGCCTCAATTAAGGAATTGGCAGATGATCTCCGAAAACTATGTCCCGTATAAAATTCAGATTTTTCCAATTTAAAAAATTCTTTATAATTTTTACTTACAGTTTTCTCAAAAGGTGCACACCCATATAGGTTGTTTTGTGAAATAACCGTTTTCATTACTTGTCTTTCCGAAAGTATTCAACAATGTAGTTCATGGTCGTATTTCTCTAGATAGCCGCAGTAAGATAATGCAATTTTCAATGTTCACGATCTCACTCTCATGTTTAGAAACTAGATATTCGATCAAAATACCAGTCGTTTGGTTAAATTCAAAATTGTTTGTTTGAATAGTTAATATTTCAGCACATTTTAACTCTCCAAAAATAACTCAATTGTCTCAAATCAACATCAGTCGCAGTCGAGAGAAGTTTATCAATTTCTGTTTTTGTGAATACATATAGTATATAGTCGAATTGAGTTTTGACCCGGAATTAATTAGAGCAAAGTTCAAAATTGGCATATAATAGCATTAAACATATGAGTAACATATTCAAAATCTGCAACATAATTCCACTTTTGGGAAAAAAATATACAGTGACTCGAAATGGCTGCCGTGAAATATATTTTGTAAAATATCAGTTTCTATTAATCAAATAAATTTTAAATCACAAATAACTGCTTTATGATTCATTTTAGATGCATATTATATATTACCAATAGATAGAAACATCTAAATAAAGTATCTATAAATACATCATTAATTTTTTTGAAAAAATGTCCATGTAGGATACGTCATAGACATTTATATAAAATAAACACGTGACAAAGTTATGTTTTAAGTGTACTGTATATCTCAAAAAGGAATCATCAGAGAACCTATAAATGCATTACCAACAGATATAAAAATTACAATTATAAATATATTCCAATTTTCAACCTTGCTTTAATTAATTCTGAGTTCATCCAAAATTTGGACTATAATAGACTGTTTTACGTTATACATATACTTGTGCAAACAAGGAAATATTTGCGTTTTATTTCTAGATAACATTTAGAAAGTATTATTCAACATATAGAACATATACTCCAAAACGTACTCGTATAGCACATTTTTAAATATTCAAAAGGCTGTTATAGATAGTCGGATCCTTCAGTTATTCTACCATCATGAATGTCTGCATAATCAAGAATAACTTCCAGCCATCATGACATCATTTAGCACTCTTCATTGACTATAAAGTACCTAATATTTCGCCCGCGCTTCTTTTCGTTATATTTTTCAAACAAAATTTTATAAAATTTCTATAAACAGGCGTAGAATCATTTGTAAAGTTAATGAAAATAAATGTTCCAATTGAATTATTAATATTGAATAAATACCTACATTTGAAAATAATATTTGTATATTAATATGTAATAGGTATTAATTTAATTTTGTATTTTTTATTCAAACGTTCTTTATATTGAAACAAACAACTAATACGAAATAATTTTATTTTAAATGTTAAATTTGTTAAATTGTATTTGCACATAATATTAATAACAAATACAATATACAAAACACAAATATTCAATTAGAATTTAAAGTCATTTGATTGGTGTAGATCAGTATAAGCACTTAGCCAGCCAAATACAGCTTGCTGTGGCGTGCGCCAGATTTAAAACTCAACAACTCCAAGTTCCATTACTTCGTCGCCGTCTATAGTGGGAAATAGAAGATGGTGTTGGTCCAAGCTTTTCTCTTCCCCTTTCCCTCCCCCCAAGCAACTGTGATTCTCTATGTGATTATATGGACTACCCTGGCCCTTCTAGGTTCTGCCCTGAAGCCACCGGACATGTTCCGGCCACAAAGCAACCAGTTCAACGGGGGTAACTCCCCGGACACCCCCCGCTTTCTGAAAACGTCCCCACCCCTGCTCTATACGACATCAGGCAAACCAGCTACAGTGGAGTGTATAGCTGCACCCGCTACATACATGAATATAATCTGTGCGGTGACAGACAACAAACGCCTGCTAACTACTCATGAGACCGGACCCGGAAAAAGATATGCCATGAACATGACGGTTCCAGAAAAAGTTGTGGAGGAGTGGTTTGCGGCGTTCTGGTGCTACTGTGAAGCTTGGAACACCGACGTCTCTTCCCCGCAAGGACATCTGGCCATCACTGGGAATAAGACCTTTATTCAATTAGCATGTAAGTCATTTTGATTATATCTATAGTTATATCTAATTAATTTTCAGATTCGATTTTTGAAATTTACAAAGTCATTCATTCGTATAGGAGTTGTTAGTTCTAATAGGATTTTATATCTGTAATATTTTAGAAGGATTTTAATCACATTATAAAACATTATAAAGCTATATATGAAATTAAGTTTAAAATATTGTTTAAAAAGTATACAAACGCCCTTTTATTTAATACATATCGATAAAATATTACAGTTATTTATTATATTCTGTACATAACATAAAAATGTAGATCTTTTTTTTTATGGAAGCATATAACCACCGGTTGTCAATAGTCAGCATTCAGAATTATGTCCCACTATTTACTGACCTGCATGTATATAGTGCATTTCTTCAAATAAGAGAAAAGTGATTTTTCAGATGTGATGATTTTATCTGTCCTCGGAGTGATCTAATATTAGCTTCATTGCTTGATATATGGCAGCTATTGAATGCTATACTTAAAAAAATTATTTGGCTATCTCAGGAAGTGCGGTTTGATCAGAGACGAGAATTGAGAAGATATGAATCTTTTGCATTAAATTTACCCGTACTAATTTATTATTATTATTATGATTTTTTAGAGTAGAGGAAGGTGAAACTTCTCGACCAAAATTGTATCGGTTGCTGTATAAATATAAGCTGTGAACATTAAATATACAGATGGAATAGATATCTATACCAACTCAGATAACAAAATCCCCGAGACACTCACATGTTCCATACGCCAGTTATGTTTTATGTCTAATATAAACTTTAACATGCAATTTTTGATTATAAATAATAGCTCGCATTATAGATTGACAGAGAGTTCATGTAACTCCTTTGCATAAACAAACAAATCTATATTAGACCATCACACTTTTTCTGTTTATAATTATTACCACATTTCTAATCTTTACACATAAAACAATGCCTATATAATTGTTACTTCCATTAATTAATTTATAAATTAAAATATTTACATAAGCTTCGTGTCTATTTTATATACTTGTTAATAGATAAAATATAAGGATAAAGATATTGATTGGTGTTAAATGAGGCAGTCAAGTACAGTATTATACTGTGAACAGTGTGCAGGGTAACATTGCTGGGCAAGGGAGCAATCATTTCACGGACCATTGATTAACCTCAAAAGCATCTTCAACACAGTCTATAGCTGAACCACTCCATTGCCCAACCAGCCCTGTGATCTCAACGCAAACTTCCTGGAGGCGTGTCTGTATAGAGGCTTCTTGTGTCACTCCTTATAATACTATGGTCGGGTATATTATAGGTATAAGTATATCTAATGATGGGAGCACGCATATGGGATGTATATCCATGGAGTAATATAGTAGGTTGACGGCTTCAATGAATTTTTTAAAAAGGCCCTTCAACGGATGTTCTAAAGAGTGTATTATATGAGGGACAAGAAATCTTGACTTTCATTCTTAAAGTGGCATTTGAACGTGTATCTTTTCGTGACTTTTTATTAAGTATATAGGTAACTTGTATATAGTATGGTATATATTATAGTAAGTAGACTTAACTTATACTATTTAAATAGTGTTAAGTATGCAGAGAATACACCATACTTATGTATTTCGATTCCGGTATTACTGAAAATTGTAAATATATACGACACTATAATATACATAAATTTGTTTTATCGATTTTTTCATAGATATATTGAAGTGTGAATTTTTATAAGAGGGTTTCGATTAAATATTTCTATAATAACTATTTATAAATACAGTTAAATTAAATTAAAGTTTTTTTATAACTTTTCTTTATCGTTTAATATTAAATCCATTTGATATGTAAAACTGGTAAAACTCTAAACCATTTTAGATTTTTTAATAATTAGCCCATTCTTATAGTATATAATATAACAATCATCCAATATTGATTTAATTATTTAAAATTAATTACATTTTTCACAATGACATCCTATTATAGCATTCCATACAATAATTTAATGAAATTATATTGATTTTGGCTAAGCTTGGTTGAAATTATAAACTTTTATATATAGTTATAATATATATATATACACCTTAAAATATATTGTTAAATTATTTCAGAAGTTAGTTCTGAGCTATAGTTTTGTATGGCATGTTGCATTCGCGAATTCTCTCTTGAGCAGCCATAATTAAATCTTTGGATTGAATTCTGTTTTAGCTTTGTGACGTGTCACATTCATAATTAATAAAAGATAGAGCTACGCCATATAATGAGGTTAATTGCTATTTAGGGTCGCACATTTGGACACTTAATTCCGCGTTCTCAAACGAAATTATCGTAGTAAATCTTACAGAATACTCTATGAAGATCCTACTGGAATTGTGACGATATATAATTGTCACTCTATAATCCAAAGATATGACTCATATTCTAAATTAATAATATTGTCGGCATTTTTAGCTTCTTTTCGCTTCTCGTCTACTTTTTAATTATACTCAATCTATAAAATCGGTTCAAAGTTTCGCGACGGCTTCGGGATTGCTTGTGATATAATTATATCTGTTGTTTGGGTATCTCACTATACACATGATCATCGTGTCTTCTTGCACCAGCTCAAAGTATGCAATCATGTCGCTTCTCTTTCGACCCACCGACATCTACGTGACTCATGTCATTAATGAGGAATATATAATGAAGATCCAGCTAAGCCTACTCGTTAATAGCTCAGAGATTAGAAAACAGAAAATGGAGATTTACAGACAACTTCGAGACTGTCTGGTTAGTTATGTATAAGTGAACTTGTTGGAAACGAGAATCATTTACATAGTTAAAAAAAAATTTTCGCAGAGAATTATGTATAATCAACTGTTTTGGATTACTTAAGTTATGCAATAGCGATATTATAAATATATATTACGCTTGACGTTATATGATATGTTTTTTGGAATAAATTCTTCTATACTCCTTTTCCTGAGTTTTAAAATAGTTTTAAAGTACTTAGTTAATAAAATTATTTCAAAATACGACACTTATTTATTTATAGAGATTATTATAGTGCACTTCTAATTTTTATTTAACAAGTTTAATTTGTAATTCGTTCATATTTTTAAATCAATTGCTTTTTCTCTCTGTGAAATATAATAGGATTTCTAAAATACAGTGAATTTCACTGACAGAAAATATAAGTTTTATTGAAATCACTGAGCAGATAGAGAAGTTATGTGTTGACAGTGCGCTCGAGACTATAATTACACCTGTTTGTGATCTGGAATGTTGATGCCGCTTTAATACATTTTTAATAAGGTACTACCAATTTAATAACAAGCTAATAAGAGACAATCTTATATAATTCAGTCGCCGAAAAACAAAACATATTATATTATAACATACGTCAAAAATCCACTTTAAAAATTGTCATATTTAATTAGAGTGCAAAGTCTAGAAATTATATATAGACTGGGTGAACAGGAGAGAATTGGAAGGGATACTGCTATACACTGAAAGGTGCTGTCATAAGTAATTATCAATTAAAATTATAATAATAATATGTAATAATATATAAATTAAAATATATAGGAAGGTATTGTATATTATAGGTTTATAAGTCCGCGCGTTATGAAAAATATTTGAAAAGTGGGATTTGGAAATTAAAATATTTTTTATTATTACAATTTGCAGTCCGCATTATATTAAAGTCCAACCATATAAGGTATTCATGTGCATTTTTAATGAATATAACTTTGTAAATTCTACCAATCTTACAATCTTACAATATTAAAATAAACAATTTTTATATTTATATATAGGTATTGGATAAATTAAATCACACTTTCTCATTCATAAATAATGAAGAAATGTGATTAAGTATAATATAATGGACATATCGTGTTTGTTTTACTCGTTTCCATCATCAAATGATGTAATCATTTCTGTAACTTTTGTCTAGACACTCTCCCAACATTATTCTATAGAATTCTTCTGAAGATTCCATTAGCACCTGGCGCCACATATACACAGGCTACACTTGTGGTACCTACTCTACCATATCTATAGATGTACTTGCGGAAAAATAATACTAAGTGATAACGAAATAATATAATGACAATTAAATCGACAAAATCTGATGAATCATCATATAGCAGAATCAATAAAAGAAATTGTCTTCTGTTTTTTTCATGACCAAGCAATCCCCAATTAAAAGCACGGACATTCAATGTTACCGCCAACTTTTATTTCGACATTGTTTGTAAGTCTTATAATGGCGTAACACACTCGTATGTATAGCATTATATACAAGACGGCTGTAAAATAATGTTATATTATATGTAGAAATATTTCTACAACTTATATAGTTTCCTTATTTTAGGGGCAAGTACTTCATACTATAATAATGTCTTTGTATAATAATACTCATGTACTCTAAAAGTCGGTTAATGTTGGTTAATTTTTCGTTTCATATATCGTCAATTTTATATATATATAGTCTTATATTAAGGTTTATATTGTCACAGAAGATATTGTTGCAATAATATTAGCTATTTGTATAAGATAAAAGGCCCGCAAAACTTCCGTTATTTTTTCGAAACAACTTTTTATACCTTGATTCCCTCACAAGTATCACACTAAAAATCCAGCTATATATCGGGATGAAATAAATCCATAATGGCTTTTTGTTCTCAATTTTAATCCTCTAAATACACGCGGACGGACAGTACATATGATTCAACTTTAGAACTACTGAGAAGAAAGTTAGGGAAGAAAATGCTCAGTCAGACTAGGAGAGTGGTGAAAGACAATTTCCGAGACTTCATAAGATTTTAGTCCGGCCATTGGAATACGATCTGATTGACTGGGGTGACCCTTTTTCTTGAGAGATTCAAAGTTAAAACTCGTGGGATCAATAGAGAACACCTTTAAGATATGGGAACAGCCGCACGCGATTTACGCTGACTTGTGTCTGATTATAATCTTAGCTGAAAAGTTGTATTGTGCCCATTATAATACTAAAATATAAAGTATGGAATAATTGTGGAAAATACTATAGTTAGTTGTATATAGCAGAGTCTATAAACATCAAAGTTAAGAAGAAGATATACAGAAGCAACTTGGGACTGATTTTTCTTTCCGCTTTGGAGGAGTATGTATTAACCAGTCCATGTATAGTCTGTCGTTAGATTTGTTTGGTCCAGCCAAATTCAGCATGATTAAGGTTGATCATCTGGAAATATAGCCTTGACGATGAAGAGGATAGGATTGACAGGTCGAAAGTCGGGGGGGGGGAATATCATCATTTTGCCATCTCATCCCTTCAATTCTTTAGACTACTATTCGTGTTTGACTTTTGGGAATTGAGGAGAGAGGACGTTTTTGGCTTACATTATTCAGGACTTTGATGCGTGCAAGACCAATTGCCGACATAAACTGGTCGGGACAATGGCGCCATTCGAAGTCTCCGCTGTACTGCTTGAGTGAAGATGATGTGGCGACGTTGGCGTCATTGTTTTGCATATGACTTAACAGAAAAAACCAGAGGGAGAGGGGTTGACGTAAGGGCGCGTTGGCATGAAATCTTGAGTTAATATTTAACTGTATATATTTATTTTGAGAACTTGTGTGCAGAGAACATATACAAATAAAGTTGTGAAAAACGGAAAATTATTATAATTTTGGTTTAGTTTAGGTATACAACAACAACAAAAATAGGTTGCATCATTTATTACTTTAGATATATCAACAAGTATTATATATTGATATTCTAAATAAATTTCATAGAATTAGAAAAAAAATATTTTATGAAAGAATGTATAAGCCCAACTAATTTCAATTTTCATATTATTATTGAATTTCCTTCTAGTTGTCGACTTCAACTCGTCCATATGTTCCTAAAAGCGTGTACCGTATATTATATGTTTTTATCGGTATATGCTCTGTTAAATTTAGAAGCTATCAATTAGTTATTCTTCAAAGTTTTGAGAAGCAACGATGATGGGTGTGCATCATGGGAATGCAACAGAGAGTTAGCAAAGCACTATCTCTATCATCACAACAAGGGTGTACAAGGGAATAAAATGAATAACTATCTTACTAATAATAATAAACGATAAAAAAGGTAATATTGAGACAGATGTGCACTATAAGAGTAATAAGTTAGTCATTGATATTGTAATTCCGTCTTATATATCACGCCAGCAGGTTAGTCTACACATTTTGATCTTAAGGATGCCTCCACCGTATGGAGTGGATTTGGAACCTCAATGGTGCCGTCACTTGGCTAGATTAAAATCACGATCTTGTGAAATGATAAGCTCCTCTATATGCAGGAAGTTCGGGTACTTATACTATAGTCCAGGCTTTTAACCACTTTCCGCTACTGGTGTGTCAGGGGTGTCTTTATGAGTCATATTTATGCATTAGAAAGATTCTTCAACACATATGTTAGGGTTGGAACAATAATCGTAGAAACTTAATTTACTGATGAGGTTGGGGTAATTATATCTGAGTAGCTTATTTATGTGAAACTGGTGTTTTATGAATAGATGTCGTTTAGTTACCAAAATATTTGTGTTTTAATGTTTCAGTGAAATACTGTTTTCTATTTATTTTAGCCTGTATTTTACTGTAATATTTGTAATATATATACCATCTAAATAATAATTTCTTAACCTCTTACTTCAGTTATGGACAAACGATTTCTTCGGGAGCCCCTTTCTGTCAACACTCGCCTTGGAGCGGACATTGATCTTGGCTGTCTTCCCCCAGAAGGACACCCAAAACCTTCCGTAAGATACATCTTTTGGAATCCTTGATGATTTTTTTAATTTGTAAAGTATTTTATTATATATCAGATTAAATTTTTAATCATATGAATTGCAATTTTAGTTTTAAATGTCTAACATATTTTGTTTGTTTATCATAGGTGTATTGGTTGAAGAATGGAATTAGAATTCGTTCCTTAGATGATCCCAACTACATAGTAACGGCTGAAGGTCACTTAGTGATTGGACAAGCAAGACTAATGGACAAGGGAAACTATACGTGTGTGGCCGAGAATGTAGGAGGCATAGTCAAACTATCCGAGCCTGCAAGTGTCAATATATTTGGTGAGAGGCCGCAGTCAGCTAAATAATAATAATAAAACAATTTTAGATGGAAAAAGTAAAATTTTCCATATCTTATATGATCTCTTTTCTCTACTTTTCTATCAACTCTTCTCTATCAACTCTTCTCTATCAACTCTTCTCTATCATCTCTTCTCTATCAACTCTTCTCTATCAACTCTTCTCTATCAACTCTTCTCTACTCTATCAACTCTTCTCTATCAACTCTTCTCTATCAACTCTTCTCTATCAACTATTCTCTATCAACTCTTCTCTATCAACTCTTCTCTATCAACTCTTCTCTATCAACTCTTCTCTATCAACTCTTCTCTATCATCTCTTCTCTATCATCTCTTCTCTATCAACTCTTCTCTATCAACTATTCTCTATCCACTCCTCTATCCTCTACTTCTCTATATCGATTGCTTCTCTATATCCTCCACTTCTATCAACTTTTCTATCCTTCTCTGTCATAAACTTCGTTCTTTTCTTTCATCTACGCAGTCATTAGATAAACTATGCTTAATTGGGTATAATTTAAAATTCATTGTATGACTGCAGGATTCCCACCAAAAATTAAGTCAGAATTTTTTTTATGTTAAGAAAAGCGAATTTAAAGTCATAAATTTTCAATTCCATTATTCAAAGTGATTATTTAAAAAAAAATTATAAACGTTATCAGCAATCTAGAAAATAAATCGTAACTTCTGACTGAGCTAAAAATTTGTTTTCTATTATGATTTTCACAAAGTTGTCTTCTCTCACTATCGCAACAGTTCAATATCAGAATCATTAAGATTAATAAAATTGCACTAACTAAATAATATCATTTATGTTTCATTTCAAAATAAATAAATAATAGAGTTTTATAAGTGTTAATAGTGTTTTTAGTTTTTATATTTCAATATAATTTAGTATGCTCTGTTTTATTTATGCTTTTAAATACTCGAAATGATTTTTTAGATATTTATTAAAAACTAAATATTAGATTAAAAAACATCTGGATTTTGTGTGTTTCAAAATGTAACGACATACAATCCCCGTATGTCATAATATCTTGATTTACGTCTATTTATAAAACGTATTTTGCAAAGAGAAGAGTCTTAATGATTTTGGATTATATAACGTCGGCTAATTTTTCTTTGATGATGCAGAGAAACTATTTCGGAACATCAATATGTAGTCGCTTGACTATATTAGGGTTAAATATGGGGACACTATATTTCAGAGAGATATTGATTGACTAGTATCACCTGTAATTTGTTACCGTTGTTGCCACCAGCTCTAATGTCTATATATTTATTAATTGAAGAAGTTTCTTAGAATTTTGTTACTATAGTTTTAGAAAAAATCCTTTGAAATTAAAGCTAGCAGTCATGAACCATAATTGCACGCAACTTTCAAAAGAATTTTTTTTATTGGAAGTAAAATGCAAACAAGACAAAGTTCTTTAGTCCTAGTATTTGGATCAAACAGAAAACATGCTATATATATTATCTTGGGTATTATGTTTCTGTATATATATTCCAAAGGCTCGATATTTTTGTATATATTATACCTTGTGATTTCACAAGATCTTACTTTTAAAAAAATATTACAGAGTATTATAGATAGGAACGATGAAGAAAGAGAACTTAAATTAACACATATTATTTTCTAACTGCATTACTTTCATAATTTTTATAAATGGGATATATTTCGAGAATATATGCAGATAGGGTATAATGGAGATGATATGAGAAATATACTCGACTTAACTAAAATAGTAAAACCAAGTTTATTGTGAGATATCGATTATTTCTATTTTAATTGCGAACATAAATAAATGTTAAAATTAACAGTTATAAAAAAATGTATAATATAAAAGTAAAATAAGAGCACCCTGTGATAAAATTAACCGTTACTAATTATTACAGAAAAAAAAGAAAATTACTTATTAATCAAACGTTTTGACTTTTATATTAGTAGCGACTAATGTTATAATCACAGGATTTTTTGTTTTACTATTAATATACATCTGAATTTTATTATATATTTTTAAATGATATATATTTATATTTTCAACCAATTGAAATACTTAAAAAATTTTATCTAATATAAAATACATTCGCTACAGTCGATACATATTTTTTATTGATAATATTCTAAAATTGTCACTCACTATTTTCCTCTGTATATTTTTTGAATTCAGTCAATGGAGGATGGACTCAGTTTTCTCCATGGAGCATGTGCCCCTCTTCTTGCTCTACTCGACAACGCTGTACCCACAAGTGTCGAGTGAGTAAAAGTTATCGTAAGCGGCTCTGCAACAATCCAGCCCCAAGGAATGGTGGCTCGGACTGTTTAGGACAGGCTGTGGACTCAAGGCCTTGTGATCGAAACTGCATTGGTAAGTGGGAAGCTAAGAGCGGGCGGGGGGGGGGGGGCAGTGTAGCGGATAGCAAGAATGTATTATATTCTCAAGATTGCTTCATTTTATCTTGAGAAAATTAATTCTACTCCTATTTGAAGTTTAATGGGAGACATTGATTTAATATTTTGCTATCTTGCATTTATTCGTACTCAGAATGATGTTTATTATATATCTGAAGAAAACGTCTTATTGAAATCATTACGTCTCATCGTTCACTATTCTTAACTCTAAAATCCGCTATAGTTTCTCTTGTAACGTAATGTATTATGTAGAAGAGGTTTCCATGACAACCAGGTAAAATATTATATATATCTAGTTCGAACGACTTGTATGATAATTACTGTAATGATGACTAAGCAATTTATAAATTTATATTTAGAGATGATGTCCCGCCCGTTCGCGTTATAACAAGAAAGAATAAATGTTAAATTTATCGATGCCCTGAAACGTGAAATTATGTAATACTAATCTCGAATTAAATTGTGTGGCATTTAAAAAACAAAAAAAAGTAATTGCCAAACTGCGTTCCATACAAAAATGTAGAAGAACGCATATTTTCTAGATTCAACTTGTTAGGACAGGAAGGATTTCTAGAATTATGTAACACGTCTTATCCTGAAGACTATTGTATCTTGCCGAGTTCTACCTCCATGACCTCATATGATTATATTCAATATGCATCATTGCCATTAGGGAAATTAATTTTCGACTTTTCACAATACCTATCTATATCGCTGTATGAATCAAAAACATTTATATATTCATAAATTTTTAGACAAACTTTCTAGAGCGAATGGAGATAGAATTGAATTTTGAAATATTTTATTTAATATAATTTAGAAGTAAAGTGTATTACATGTTTAGCAGAAATTTCCCAAACAAACTATTATAGTTGGTCAAATATTTAGCTATATTTCTTTATTATACCAACATCGTCAATAGAAACAGTTTTGTTTGGAACTTTATGTTGTCTATATCGAAACAACTGTTCTTGGTTGTCGCCAGTAATTGAAAGGGACATAATTTCTGGCGATATATAGTCGCCACTAACAACCATTGACAACAGGAATAATATACAACAGAGTCTAGATAGGCTGTCAACATGTGGTGCTGTATAAATGACAAAATGCTTTTAGTGCATGGGCTACAGCTTTTTTAGAGCCTCTGTATATGTCGTTTCTTAGTTATATATCGTGAACAAAAATAAGAATAGAATCAATTATATACTCATAAAGCAGCTTTTGATCTTCCAACGTCATCCTTCCATAATATCAAAACACACCGAATACCTTCATAAAAGTCAGTCTACTTCATCATAAACCCCCACGATCATTTCCCCAACCTGGGTAAGGGTGTATATTATCTTCTGAAAGATAAACATTGATAGTCGTTGTTGTAAGTTGTGATGTTATTTCGTGTTTTCCCAATCTGTCCTGATGATGTCTCTAAAACACATGTGCCGGCTGTATTTCAACTTATCCGCTGACAAGACCCCGAGGTAATCCCCCAGGAATACAGGAGCGTGTACTTATCTAACCTCGCTCTTCCATTCTACTGTGCACTGTATTTAGATAAACATGTTGACTTTACCTTCACGTCAAACGCCATGCCACCGCGGACATTCTTTGATAATTGAATTATCTCAAATATATATATTATACACACACACAAAGATGGTTGCGTTATATAGAGAGTTAAAGTGATCGTCACACAAAACGCATCATTTAAAAGTTAACTCCCCTGGACATCATCATTGATTTCAATGGACGCTTTTCTCTTCATTGTTTGTATAACAATACAATATATTTTTCGAAATTATAAAATGGATCAATAATACCCAACAACTATATAAATCAATATGTTTCATTTTTCCACGGACGCGAACGTGACATCTTAATAAGCAGCAAGACAGAATAAATTGTCTTTAATTGTAACGTATATATTATGCGATCGAAGTATAAGCAGAGGGTTATGACCTTACTGGACCCAAGAGACCCAGATACCTCCAAACACTGTTGCATATATTCTGATAAAGAAGTTGACTTTCAGAAAACCGATTGATTCTCAGCGAAATAGATTTTTGCATAATTTTTTCATTAATTTGACAAACACAAATGCTCATCTTAATAAGTACTTATTAAAAATCGAACATCTTTTTTTAGAGAATTATAAATGGAGGACTTTTGTATATAACTACCTTTTATTATAACCTAATTAAGCCACTACTCAATTCATTATTGTATTATTTTATAATATCTTTAATATAAAATATTTTCGATTTTATCGATTTATTCATAAAAAAGAATTTATTCTAAATAAAATAAACAATTTTTTCTTCGATATTGTTTAACTAGACTTATTTTTGCATAACATAATTGATGCGATAGTTGTCCTCCTAAAACTAAAATTATTAGTTATCCAGCTGCTCCAGTGATCAGAAATAAGTTTTTCTAAATGGAAAAATCGTCGCAATGAATAAATTCTGTATTAAAAGAGTTCTGGTGAACTATATAAGAAAGAAATAAACAGCACAAATACTGGCTCAATATTAATTAAACCGCTTATATCTCAAAAATCGAGGTGAATGATCAAGAATTGATAGCGATAGCTTCCCTTGTCTCCCCCAATTTTATAAGCGTCTACATCCATGCGGAAAAGGGGTTGAAATGGAGAATATACGTGATGCCAAAGTGATAAACTATAATGCCCCCCCTCGCTCAATAGTCGCTCTGGGGATTTGTTTTTAATCTTTTTCGGAGTTGACGAAAGAAATGTTTAAGGAAACGGAAACAAAGGCGGTTTATAAATGGAAATAGAGGAGAGAAAATAGAGGTGGAAGGGAAATCTGAACCGGTGTGCATACAAGGTGCAAAATGAAAGATTTGACAAGCTGGCAAACAACTCTGACTTGTTGTGTTGTTGCCACAGTTTACAGGGAGACGCATTGCCTGATTAAACACTTTTTTATCTGGTTAAACTTTTCCTGTAATCTCTTAACACTAATCAGTCGGTGTTCTAAAGAAAGTTGTTATAAAAGAAACTGTTATGAAAATTAAAGTGAAACACCAGAAATACTAAAAATAAAGCTTTTATGTCGAAAGTATATATTATACACTCTAAATTGAAGTATATCACAGAAAACGTATTCAAACAGTGGACAGGTCAATTTATTTTTTATTCTTCTTCCAGAAAACGGGGGCTGGTCCAAGTGGAGCTATTGGAATGACTGTGGACCTGACTGTGTGCAAACACGACGCAGATTTTGCAACAATCCCAAGCCGAGGAATGGAGGACAAAATTGTGGTCCTTTCACGGAAGGCATTGATCATAGAAACTGTACCACAACATTCTGTATACAAGGTAGACATTTCTCTTTGATTAAAGATTCTGTTTAAATAGGAACCATGACTATATATGTGGAGTAAAAGGGAAGCTTTTAAGGATTTCAACATATTCTCGATCCTTCTTGAACACAAAAAGCACTGAACCTCTCTCTCTATATACACGCAGATCGGTATATCTAAAAGTTCGTTTAATCAATTGGATCTTTTCTCATTTCTTAATTCATCAAGAAAAAACAAACCAATCGATCCAGGTCTGTGTAACCAAGATGGATAAATCTTTGTTCTTAATTAAGATTGATGATAAGAAAACTTGATTAAATTCTCAATTAACAAAACCATTATTTATACACAAATATATCCCATAACTCAATAGAAAGGACCAATTTCATCTGATTGTCATTAATGATTTGTATTGATTTTCCTCTATTTAATTGAGAATAATTTGTTGCCCAGATTTTAAAAAAGAGAGTTTAATTCATTTTTTATCAATTTCATTCGTTAAAAAGTTGTGACCTCTCAATGTTAAGAATAAAGAAAACATTTTCTTGTAAAATCTTTCAGACTATGTAGGATACACACGCTATATAGGTCCACTTAGGTCTTTTCCATATGTCCTAAATCTGTGTCATCACTTTAATACATATCCAATTACTTCCTATGCAGAGAGCAACCTTTGTTGGTCCCCTTTCAACTACTTTCACCACTAACTCACCACCGGGGTTTGTGTGCTCTGATTTATCCTGAGAAAAGAAGACCAGGAAGGGGTGTGCATTATTTGCTCAGGGCTTCCAAAATTCCAGAAAATAAATAAACTGTAGGAAGAAATAATAGTTTCATGGGTTATTTTGCATCTCACAAACTCTAGCGATGAATCACCGATGAAGTCCCTCCTGTTCGGAGAATATTAGGGGAACATGTTCCGCAGATAATCCAAGTTGATGTCTTTGTTTCATTCCCCAGTCGAATAGTTTGATCCGCTTCAAATGGCTGACAAATATGAGGAGACAAAGCATAGATGTCTCTCACTGTAGCTCTGTCATGCAAGTGATGAATCATGGGGTTATATATACTCGGGAATATGTTATTATGTCACCGGATGGACAGAGTCTTGCCAACTGACAAGATAATTAATTTTAAGAAAATGTTGTGGAGGACGAAGACTAAAATAATTAATGATAAATTAGAAGTGAATGATGTACTCTGTTCGAAGATGAGATGACTTCTCTGTTATCTTATTTTTTAAAACAAATATTTTACAAAAAATATTTCAACTATGTTTCTACTTTGGTTACTATGTATTTCTTGTATTTTTTATAAATCTAATTTAGATTTATTTAGTATAACTTCTTATTTTATGTTTGATGGAATGAATTTGTTAATGGTGTATTACATTCTGTATTATCATTTTTCTTATTAATAAAACAAAATTTGTTATATTATTTTTTTATATTTAAAAAATTGCAAATACCAACTCACAAAAGCAATTACTTTCTTATTTTTTAATTATATTTTAATGTGATATCTAAACTTTAGTAATTAATAAATTATTTTGATTATTTATAATTAAATCTCAATGTTAAAAAATTGCTGATCGGACAACTTGCCTTTATGGTATTAATTTATAAAAAAATATACAATTATTTGTGTTCACAAAGACCTATTCAATGCAAAATATGACGTGAAAACCTGTTTCCAAATGGCACATCAGGTTTAAGTGTTTGTGTATGACCTTTCCACAATTAAAGAAATTATTAATATTGAGCAGAGTGTATTTTGCTTTCTTTAATTGATTGAATATTTATAATTATTTATATTTGATAGTTTCGTATTAGCTTAAGAGCTCTCAATAAAATATTTTGTTTACGTTACTAAAAATTGAAGTACTATAATCAGTTCATTTTTTTAAAAAAGATTTATATTGTAATGTATTGGAAATATTTGTTTATTTAAATTAATTTCTGTTTTTTTTTATAAAAACATCCAACTCGATAATTTTAAAATAATTAAACAAAAAACACTGTTATTAGAAAAGTATTTTATTTCTAAATAAGATCTTAATAATACTAACACTTTATAAGCTCTTTGAATATTAGCTTAATATGAAATAAATTATTTTACTTACAATAAAAAGATTCAGAAAGTTTTGTTATATACGAATTAAATAATTTTTTAATTATGTTTGAATGAGTCCAAAAATATTTATTTTAGAATTATTTCATGGAGCTGCGTATATACAGTAAATAAATTATCCACCGGTCAAAGTACATCGATGAAACTACTAAAATATTAGAACATGGGCTTTGTCTTTCAATGTGTTGTGAATATTCTTTGAAATGTGAAATAATTGCACAGATTATTTTTATTGTTAAGAGTATTTTTAAACAATTTTTATCAAGACTACCTTTTTAACAATCCGATTTATATCAAATAATTACTGGACATCGTGTTGTAATATCATTCTGAATATTTAATTTAATTCAAATTGTCTCTGTTCGTACAAGTTTAGAATTATGATTTACTATGATCGCTCTAAACTTTGCCATCTTCAACTCCTTCCAGTGCTCAATAAACCTGAAAAGAAACCTCCACGGTCCCGCTTCATGGCTCGTGACATAGCCATGTACGTTGGTCTGGTGATCGCGGTCTGTGTCCTGCTTATAGTTGTCTTCATTATCATTTATCTGGCCCGAAGAAGGTCCCTCTTGTTTGTCAACACTTCAGAAATACTTCACTATCAAATAGAAGGTATATACCAATTGCCATTGTTTTTAACGGATATTCATGCACAGATATCATTCCTTCATTCCTTCATTTCTCATATCTTTTTCATTACTTTTCAAGGTTATCCCTGCAATAAAGAAGACGAGGGTTCCACGAAGACCAGAGGTAATCACAACATCCCTCTTACAAATATATCCAATTAAATTTCTCCATCTCATATAAACACATGGGTATATATTTGAGACACCTTCTTGATCATTTGTACATAGATTTTACATTATTATATCTGTACAAAAATATACAGTCTAATTAAATCAATAAATCTTCTTAAAAAGAATGCTCCACTGCGTTTTTTAGATTTTGTATTACGTGAAAATAGTTAACGCTTTGAAGAACCAACAAGCTACTCACTCCACTACTAGCTATTAACAAATACGCCTCATTTAGGGATTCCATATTTTTTGAGACTCGCAGGCCTACAATTGAATTAAGAATTCCATGATATCATTATGTTATCATTGTGTAATACATCTCTAGAAATCGATTCAAAATAACTTGGATATACTATAAAGAAAAAAATTTGTTTTAAATGTTATTCTATTATAAAGTTTATTCTTGTGAATAGAAAAAATCATTCATTTGCAAGGAATCTTTCCTGATGATAGATTTCAATCAAAAATGATAGCTATACTGATAACACGATTTATGAATTAATGTTAACGTGTTGTATGATTTCTTTCTTCAAAATTTTTATAATATTATGCAAATACTTTTCATTGAAATAGATTATATTACATTTATATAATATTTTCAAATACAGTACAGCATGTTTGTTTATTTAATCTATACTAATTATGATAAAATTGTGTTTGTTTCCGGTACACTTTCTGGCTATATACTCTGTTTGGTTTCCTTCTTATTTATACCTTTCAGTACACTCCTTTACTTTTCTCTTATATCTTTTCTACTTTTCTCTTATGTTTTCTTCTCGTCTCTACTTTCCTCTTATCTCTTCTTTTCTCTGATTTCCTCATATCTTTTCTTCATATTTTCTCTAACTTTCTTGTCGTCTTTACTTTTCTCAAATCTATTCTTCGTTCCTCTACTCTCTCCAATACAATTCCCTTTCCTGTCCTCTCCATCACCTCACCTCCATTATCTTTTATTTGTCCACTTACAGAACTTCTGCTGCCTCCAGACCTCACCCATTCCCACCTCTCCAAGTCTCTAAGCACATGTCAAGAGACCGTCAGCCGCGCTTCAGACAGCAAGTTTCTCCCTCTCTCTCCTTGTGCACACCCAGTGGGAGGTCTGGGTCTTCTGTTCCCGCCACACTCTCCCCCTCCCCCAGCCCCCGGCTATGCTGGTACCTCAGCTCAGCATTTTCTCGACGTAAAATCCTACAACGGATCGTCTGACGAGGCAGGTCGAAGTCCCTCTCATTACTACCAGCATCCATACCAGCTCCACAACATGCCTCCATCATCCTCAGTACAATCCCAAAGTGGGCTCCAGTCCACGGCAGCAGTGCCCCCTCTAGCTGGATCGCTACAGCTCGGATCACCCTCGACCAATCACAAGAGACAGGACTGGGGGGCGGCTTGGGGCACTCTCACGAGTTGTGGAGGACGATTAGGTCTACCGGATTATGGTGAGGATAATTCTTGAGAAACTCGATTATCTAAGTTTTTTAAACAATACAATTAACTGATCGATATCTTGCAGGAATATCTCTGACAGTTCCCCCAGGAGCAGTGCCTCCCGGCTACACAGAAGAAATATTTGTTGCTATCAACACCGAAGACAAAGATTTCCCCAAACTCCAAGGTGAATCAATTATTCATTAAGAGTGTATTCTACTTTATAGTATATTTTAAATCATAATGGGAAGTTGACTAATCATTAAAATGATTTGTGTTATTTTTTTTATTAAAAATATCCATTTAGCAAATTTGGATTTTTAAAACAATTGAAAGTGGTTCTTTCCCGAATAGAAAGCAATCTATGTATAATAAAGTACACATTTGAATTGCACTGTTAATTATATAACGATTATCGATTAAACTGTATTTATATACAGTCTACACATTTGTAAAGTAATACATATAATATCTTCTATACAATTATTAATAATTTCGTTTGATTTAAATATGTCAACAACCAAGAGAGGGACTGTTGGGTTAACGGTTAAGCTTCAGATAGTATCAAGGCTATACAACGCTTTCGTGCACCCCGTCAGTGTTATTTACCCGTTATATTGTGTCTGCTTTATTGTATATATGTATACATTTTTGTGCGCTACATATACATATATGAAATGAGGAGAATAATAGGCTTCGTCGAGAAGGAGGAAGCATTGTGAGTTATGGCGCCACATTCTAGCCCCTTATCTTTGACAATCACTCCTTCTATTCAGAAGTGAAATAATTGCAAGAAAGGAGCCAGCCAGATGCTATCGTTGACATTCTGGAGACGAGAATAAATAAAACTAGCGACTTAGTCAGCCAATTCTGTAAAATATATTACTGAGTAACTACTATATATATTATTGAATTATTACCTTATATGTATCAATACAGAATGTGTGAATGTAATGGCAAATACGTTCATAAAATTTTTTTCTATTTTTTCTAAATCTAAAGTCTGGATATCATTTGATTTGGCAACAGCTATTTATCTAATTCAGACAAACTTTACTATAAAACCAAAAAATCGATTTATAGGGTTTTTATAATTTCATTTTATTTAGTAATTCAGTTTTGAAGTTGTTACAATTTTGATTTTGAAAATTCTGCTAATGTTACTCATAGAGAATAATTTAATTTTTGATTTATAATTTACAGTTATATGAATCAGTGAATAATCGTGAAGAATACACGACTTCTTAGTAAAAATGCATCCTTTTTTTATTAAATAATAATAAAATTCAACATTCAAAATGTAGGAATATAGAAATATTTCCCTTTTTCAATAAACAGTATCACTCTCTTCCTCAAAAATAGCTATTCCAAGGAGTTGACCTAAGCTATAACTCTTTGTATGTTCTAATGTTTCAGTATTTAGTCAATGCGTTGACTTTTTGACTTGGCTATAAAGGACCGAACTAATGTATTCATATAGTTGGCGCCTGTAAGTCATTTAACCGACATTTTATTGCATAAATCCAGCATTGATATTATACATAAGCACTGTTCCACAGGCAAATGTTATGGCTTCATATATATCCTCCGTATATTATATTTATACCTATATAGGATGGGAACTGTCTTTGGTGTAAGCATACCCAGAACATGTTCTGAAACATATTCTCTGGCTTATAGAACAAGTTTTAATTGATCAGTTTGCTATCCTTCGAGTATATATCGAGATGTGTAAACATTTTGATAACATGTGTATATAGGTATAATATTATGTCCTTGATGAAAGTGGCATGAACAATAAACTATCGTATAAGAGTTCATATTATGTACTAAATAAAACGGTAGCTATTCTGTATACCATATAGAAATACATACCGAAACAGTCATTTTTTTAAAAAATAGAAAATTGTTTACGCAAGAAATATTTTAGTCAAACTTTTAAATGCTTGCTTGTAGATGGTCAGACATTACTCAGTTCGATGATCGTGTGTGGACCGCCCTATCTCCAACTATCAAAACCGCTCATACTCTCGTTCCCCCACTGTGCTGCTCTCAAACAAGGAAACTGGACGGTATCTGTTCTGTCGTGTGACCCCAGCGTCACTCATGACCTGCCAACTTGGGATGTGAGTAAAATTTTCAATTATCGATTTGTTAATGTAGTTTTTACAAGTATCAATACGATGTAAGCTAATTATTACTAGTTTAAAAACAAATCCAAATTTTCAATTATTTAAAAAGGAATCTTGCATGATTACAATTTTCAGGAATTCTTGACCGTCGGTGATGAATACATTTCCACTCCTGGTTTTTGCCAATTGGATGAGGACACGTGTCATTTGATGACTCAACATCTGCGTAGCTTCTGTTTGATTGGCTCCACCGGTCCAACAAACACAAGTGCGGGTGGTATAATCAGCCGGGCCCATAAGAACCTACGATTGGCCGCATTCGCTCAGCCAATAGGATGTCGAGGCCACGACTTTCAGATCCGTGTCTATGTGCTCAATGACACAAAGGATGTCTTTGAGGGTGTTGTGGCATTGGAGACACAAAATGGCGGTCGGTTAATAGAGACTCCGAAGCAGTTAGTCTTCCGTGATAATGGAGAGAACCTCTGTTTTTGTATTGAGGAACTGTCAATGGGCTGGAGAAGTAGATTACCGAGCAAGTATCAGGTGTGCAAAGCAAAATTTTAATTCATTGTATTTATTGTTAATTTAATAGAATATATTTTCTCGGGTATATAGATATATATTATAGATAGAAGAAACCATTGAAAATAACTAATCTAATTTTTTTATAAAATAAATTTTGACCTATTTTTATACGCGGTCTGATTATTCATAATCTTATAATACTAATTTGAAGAAAAATATTGATATATGTATAAGAGAACAACTTTTCAAACGATAATCAAATGTGAAGTCTTATTCACAACATACATACATAGAAATATATTTTAGTTAGAAAAAAACATAACAAAAAATGTATTTTATATTACATAAGATAAACTAATACTGTCAATTAAAATACATAATATAATATTAATCCTCTATATACAATGCTGCATATAATACAAATAATCAGAAACAGTTAATCATTGTAATTACATTATAGAAAAGGTGGTGTGTTGATACAAGAAGTAAAATAAATGTGAATAATAAAAATTCGAGTGAATATGTTTAGCCAAATACAATTATGTTTTTCAAAATATATATGTAAAGTGAAAAACAAACTCATATATACGAGAAATGTAAATAAATTATGACGATTGTAGTTTTCTAAATTTACGCTCTCAAAAGTCAACTGCTGAGGTTCATTTATTGTCTCGATCTTAGTAATTCCTTTAAAAAACAGTTGACTATGGTTTTCAGAATAACTGGCATGTGAACATCGCCTTTCAGTTTAATAGGTAAACATAAATGAACACTTTACCAATATATGAACAATAAATAAATAATCAAAGACGCAACCTTGAAAACATTCTCAATAATAGAAGGAAAACACACCAGGATTGCACTGTGCTCTGTATAAACACAGACATAGTACAGTGCAGCATCTTCTTCAGGAGAAATTGTCACATCGGTTTTGGACACAACTTCATCGACGAAAACTGTCATCTTCGAGAAGAATTTAAGTACAGCATTCCCGTATAGAGCAGTAGTTAGCTGTATCATCAAGCATCTCTTGACGATGAAAGAGTATCATTCTTTGCTAACGTAGTCCATTATAAATATAAATCTGAAATTTAAATTGTTGTAAACAAATGGAAAAATTAGTTTTATTATTTTTATTAATATTTACATTTGTTGTATAACTATTTATTTTAAACCTAAATTAATGTCATTTCATATTATTTATCCAGGAGGTTCCTTTTGGACATTTATGGAGCGCTTGTCAACCTGGACTTCATTGCGCCTTCTCCTTAGAGCATGTTGACACCACAAGATCTGATATTTCTTGCAAGATTCTTGCTTATCAAAACAATGGCTATTCTAACAGACTTCAACTCCGTATTGCTTGTAATGTTAATCAGGTATATTCTTATAATTATATTAAATTTAACATTTATACTACTGCTAAAAAATTAGTAGTATGAATTACACATTAATAATAAAATTAAATATATTATCTAATTCATTTTAGCTATCGAATTTTGAGGGTGTCAGCCATGCGAACAGACAACCTCCTTATGTGATGTCCCCGCCGCAAAATGTCTTTAGGTTAGTTAATGATTTTTCATCTCATTGTATTATATTTTTTGAAAAAATTCTAATTATCTTTTTATTTGTCTACTTTTAGAATGTCTCAAGGAGTTCGTCGCGACATGGCCTCTTTGATGGATCCTCCTAGCAACACCGGCAATGATTGGAGAATGTTGGCCCGACATCTGGAGGTTGAGAGGTGAGCAGTATTTAAACATTTATATTTTTATTGAACATTTCAAAATATTGATTTAGTGGACAAAAATAATTCATTTTTTTAAGTATGTAATTAAGAAATTAAAATTAGAATTTAATGCACGAAATAACAATTATAAAAATTTAATAATTCAAATAAAGAAATTAAATATGTCCTAGAACTTTAAATTTTATTACTATATAATTGCCAAGTACCTAAACTTAACTATTTATAATAACAAAATAATTGATATCATATTTTGCGGCAGGTACATGACCTTCTTCGCCACACAACAAAGCCCCACGGAAGCTCTTCTTGATCTTTGGGAGGCACGAAATAGAGAGGAAACTGCTCTCAGTGAGTTAAGAAAGATTCTTCGCTCCATTGGACGACCTGACGCTGCGTCACTAATCGATCATTGAGTCTTTCGACCAATCAGAGACGAGTCTTGAACTATCTTGTGAACAACTTGAAAACGTCATCAACACGAACTTGCCTGTACAAATGATTTACCAAATTGATTTCTTTATTTAAAAAATTCATTCTTTTAATTGTATTTAATTCTGTACAGACAAAGTATCATATTTATTTATTTATTCATGATATTATTAAATTGTGTTGTGTTAATTTCAATGACCTTGATTTATTGATTAATGTTATGAATTGTTCCCGTCCCTCAAAAATCATGTAAATCCTTTAATTTTGTACAAATTACTGTACGAGAACACGAGTCCCTCATAACATATTATGTACAATAAATACAATTATGATCGCATATCAAATTTGATAAGAACAATTATCGTTACTATATTTATACCAATAACTTCTGAATGTTAATATTCATTGGTCTGCATCTAGGACAGATCCAAGTCATTTATTTATGTATATCTCACCTCATGGCTGTATTTATATTGTTTTCAATTGTCACTCAAAGTTTAAATTATATTGTTATAATTATTCGTTTATTTTATTATGCTATTGTTTTTCTGCTAAAAATGTTTGAAAACTGTTTGTCGCTATATAGATATACATATTTTCCAAACGATAAATTATATATTAATAGTTCAATTATATAATGCCATAATAATTAATATCAGAGTGAAAAGTATTTTATTTAAGTACAATCATATATAAATATATTGTAGAAGTAGTAAGATTAGCTACAAGTTTTTTTTATGTTTAAAAACAATTAAAAATGTTTAGATACGAATAAATAGTGAACAAAGATAATATATACACCAACAACAGCAGTAAGAAAATTTGCAGGCAATAGTTCAGGCCAACAATACACACCACAGATCAGATCAAAGGACGTCAAATATGGATCTAATTCAATTTTTTAAGATCTTTGTCAAAATAAACAATTAAAAAGGATGTGATGTCAACTTTAAGAGGTCCGTGTATTGTAAAAAGTATTGTAATGGCAATAAGTATAAAAAATTATAGTTGAAACGATAGCAATGCATTATTTTTGATATAATTTAATTATACAAAAATTAAATGATAAACATTTTAAAAAGTATGTGAATGAAATTTAGCGCCAGTCATTTTCCACATAATAATATATAAAAATAAGAGCAGTGAAGACAATAGTAATAAGTTGTATATACTAAGTTTAAAAGCATATTGTAAATAGTTTATACAATTTTGATTGTTGATTGTCGTCTTCTATAAATCAGTAAATTAAGCACAAATACGACTTTAGTCTTATATTTATAGATGTATACAATGTTTGAAGGAAAAAGTACAATCTACATTGAAGTTGTAAAAGGTGTAATTTGTTAGACAAAAATGGATGAATGCGAAGAATTAAAATAACATTTTATAAATATAGAGAAAATATTTTCTGGAATGGATAAAAATTGACTGTTTACAACTGGTTATTTCACGGACTAATTCAATAAAAATATTTATTCATGTTTATAATCTCAAAGTCAATATTATTTCTAATAAAATATGCGTAAAATTAGTGACCGAAAATTAACCAGTATATATGTCAACAAATGTTGTTCTACTTATATAGATGCACAAAATATCATGTATACACAATTTGGAAGTCACATTTATTAGATTTTATTAGAATCCTGGACACAATTTTGAGTAGGAAGTTTAAAGCATGTTTTTAGCAGTCTCTATTCGCATGAGACGAGTTAGATAAAGCCAGAAGCTACAGGCAAAGCCGAAGACTACCGCCGAAATCCAAGATAGTACAGTCGGCCATCCTTGAATCACATCCATGTACTCAGGCACACAAATCTGAAAGAAGTCGTTCATTATAGGCAATATTAGGTAAAGCCACGGCTGTTAGAGCTCTTCTTCTATTCGGAAACTTACCCCTTCTGAATCAGGAAAGGAGATAACTGGATAACAGAAAGCAGTTGTCGATCGAATCTTCTCCACTTTAATATATTGAATGCAGTTGGCGAAGAACACAAAAAGACCTGAAGTCCAAAAGAGGGAGATTTGGTTGATTGTAAATAATTTCGATTTATGATTATATACCTACATTAAGTTTAATGAATATTTCGATGAAACAGAGTAATACATTTTTAGTGAGATTATTCATATGTAATGTTGAACAATATTTTAAGTTGATTGAAGTTCCGGGATAAGTTAAGAAATTTCGAACTGCTGTGAAATAATAATATTAATAATAGGCCGATATTTTATTTGGAAGTGCCTACATATATGTGAATCTAGTACAGTATATGGAGTCAAAAATAACGATTGGCAAAATATATTATGTCAAAGGTTATATGTCAACAACTAATTTAGTTATATTTTATGAATTATAATTATTTTATTTAAAAAAATGATTATACTAGTTTAAACTTGAATTACTAAATAGTAGTAGAATAATTTAAAGTGTATAATAAATATTATAGAATAATATTTAGAATTATTGGAATACGTCATATTAAATTAAAAAATAAACTTTCTAAAAGAAATCTTTAATCTTTTAGTATATTTGTGTTAGTTATAGCTGTTCCTCTAGTGCCTACTTATAGTAGAAGTGTTTCAATGTTATTTTAAGTAACCATAGTAAAGCTGCCAACAAGAACAATTATGGAAACACAGGTGGAAATTGTTACAAGTTGTGCATAATTAAAAGTCAAAACAACTGAAACATCTGTTCAATATTTTTTAATGGTTTTAAAGAACTTCTTAATATAATCAGTGAACAATATATGGTTGAAAGACGATGATAACTTTGAATGATTTAAAAATTTCATCTTTTTAGTAGCATGAATGCACAATATCCAAAATGTAATGGCATTCAATTTATATAAAATAGTCACGTTATACTTTTCGCAAAGCGTGCCAATTTGGCAAAAAAATATGAAAAATTAAAGAAAAAAATTTAGTTAAGGAATTGAATATTTTTAACAAAAAAATCCCGAAAATAGAAAAAGTAACACCTTAGAATTAATCATTAAAGAATATCTAATTAATTCTTCGATCAACAAAAATGAAATTAAAATTTTCAATAATATGAAATATGATTTTGATAAAATATTATTTTATAATATAATTACAGAGTCGAAAGAAATTTCCTGAAATTTGATAAATATTCCATCCGGAACTTGATGGATATATTCTAAAATTGTCGTTATACAGATTTTCTTTAGTTTATTGAATATATAAGGTATATAGAAAAAATATCTGAATGAAATAACAGTATAAAAACAATTTGCACAAATTTTTCATCGCATAATATTTTATATTTTTTTTAATGTTTTGGATAACACTTTGTAATTATATTCTTCTTCTTCCAATGAAGCTCATCCCTCCATTTATATGGAGTATATATCGAGCTTTTTCTAATTGTTATATTTTTACATGTCAAACAAACCCATTAAGGGTCGCTAAACTTCCGACTAGTTCAATTGCTAGGCCGGATCGAGAGAGTCCTAGGGTGAGCTTGAACCTGGTCCTAGAAAAAATATATTATCTGTGATATCAACACAATAATTAATACACATATCTGATTTAGTTAAGCAATTAGCCTTACATTGAAACTGTAATCTATTGCTTTCTAAGAGAGTCGTGGGCTTTACTAGCTTTTTAAAAGGGGAAATTGGCTGGGGGGGGGGGCGTTGAAATGTAGCACCTACCCATTGTATAGGGAATATTATCTTATCTTTGGGTTATATCCTTCTTATAGGGTGCCTAGTTAGAGGTTCGTCTAAACCTCTAAATTTTTTTATTTACCACTGCAATCATAGTTATATTTGTGACAGTAACCATGGTTTTTATGATTGTAACCATGGTTTTTGCGATTGTAACCATGATTACATTTGTAACTATTTATGACTGTAAACATGGTTTTATTTATCTAGCTAATAGGTTCCTGAATTTAAATGACACCATTTAAGAATATTGATGTCTGGGGATAAGCTACAAGCCTTCCATATTTCCTGACATTAATAAGAGTTTAGTGTAGTTACTTCTCTATTATTCCTTCTTTAATAAATCTATACTTATCTATATGTTATCTATCTAAATGAGTTAGAGTTTTATTATGTATGGCTATATTGATACAATTTGTTTTTTAACAATTATCTTATTGTGCTAATAATATGAGCCTCTATAAGTTAAATTCTAATTTATTGAACACAATTATGTTCCCCAGCTGCCTTGGTTTCCTGGGAAACGTGAACATACTCAACGGCAACGAAGCAGCTCTAGAATTCTCCCAAAATTGGATCCTATGCTTTGAGAGAAAGCCAGGCAGCGAGGAAGGAGGGAGAGTGGAGGGGGGCGGGGGGGCTGGTGGTGGGAATCAAAGCGTCAGCATCAGCTCAAGAACACAGTCGATCAATACTCGGTGGGTTTAGACTTGTGATCAGACCGTTGATTTTGCCGTATCAACTCAACAACTGTTGGTAGGCAACACAACACTTAAACCGTTCACCAGTCTCTTTCCATATTTTCTCTCTCCTCTCTCTTTTCTCTACATCTCTCAGTGTCACAAAAGTTGCATTGAGCCAGACAGTTGAGATGTACAATATCCATCAGACCTTTTTGCATACAGATCGAGATCGATAATCAATATTAAGGAAGATAAGACTGCTGCCATCTGTTTCGGGACTCATATAAAAATGAAAACTATAATTTCAAAATTTATTTTAACTGCATCTGTATTTGCTACTTTAAATTTTTTAATAAATTTCCCTTAAAAAATAACAGAGTTTATTCCAATAATTTATTCTTTTATTATTTTATTGTCTTACAATATTATATCCGGTAGAAAACTTTATAGTAAAAGTTTATTTTTGAAAAACTTCAAACAAAAGTTTTCGACAGTTGCATATTTAATATGAAACACTTAGAAATATGTTATAAAATTGACGATTGATGACTGAAATTCTAAAATCCTTTTACGATTGTAAAGAGTTTTTCATGTTACTATTGCATTCAATTCTAATATTAATGTTATGTTGTATCACTATAGCAACATCATCCGGTTTTAAAGCATTTTACCAGCTATAGAGCAAGAAGAAACACTGACCTGCTGTGAAGTAAAGGACTCCGGTTACCATAGCAGCAGGTACAATCTTGCCAACAAGAGCAGTTATTCCAATGAGGATGGATGCACCGACACAAAGCAAAACGACGATCACACACGATATGATGTTGTTTTGCATTTCTGGATAAAGGATCCATCGAAGACATTAGACATGAACATCAACAATAATATCTGATGAGAAAATGTTATTCTTAAATGATAATAATGAGCTCAGATATTATATATTTTTTAACGAGAGAATTTTTAATCATTAATTTATTGCAATAAAATATTGAACCAAATGTCAGTAAAAAAAATTAGTAAAATTAATTGCTGTAGTAATCTGTTTTAATACATTAAATATCTGAAATATAATACTATATTATTACAATTGCAAAATTTAAAAGTTTATTAAATTTGAAAAGTTTTAATAAATTTTTTATTGTGAATATTTAAATAAAAAATATCGATTGTCTCAAATATTGTACTATTTTTTATCAAATAATTAATGATAATATTTTGCAAAAATGAAATAAACTCAAGAATTCCTTGACAATATCTATACTTGCTTTTATATTTTTGAAGTTGAATTTTTGGAAAATATTTAACTATATACGTACGTTTTCTAATAAAAAAAGTTCGTAAGATTCAATCGTACAATACATTATATAATCAGATATTGAGGGAAAATACCTTTTAAGGCGGTATTGATATAATTAATATAAGGCTTTATATAACTATCGATATACTTAAAGTTTAAGGTTTATTACTTACTGATTACGAAAAGTCCATGTTTGCCGATTGATTCCTTCTTGGATGAGAAATCAGTGATGTAATAGAAGCATTGATTTTTCTCTTTGACGACATCGTAAGGTGCGCATAAATCAATACGATGGTCATCTGGTCGATAAAAAAGAAGTAAATTATTCCATTGCCTTCTATGAATATATTGAATGTCGTCGTTTGCAATTTTTTAATGCATTTCATCGTTCTTTAATTATTATACATTAATTAAATAATTACCTAAACGGAGTATTTTTTATTATTCTAGATTTCTAAAAACATATTTCAAAATATATCACAAAATATATTCGCCATTTTTTATGCCATTAACATTTATTTATCTTTAAAAATTTTCTGCACGCAATATAGAGTTATTGTACGAAAAATAAATCCAACAACAGAGTCCGCGATAGCGGACGATGTTGTTGGATGAATTTTGAGTTCAACAACGTATTGTTATTAGTGATATTAATATGATTGTGTGGGCAGTTTCAAACTATTGTCTGGGCACTTTTTGATTATTGCTTGAGTACTTTTTAATAAAACTGAAAAACCTAATCATTACACAATAACTCTTATAACTAATAACTAATAACTAATAACTAATAACTAATAACTAATAACAATAAATTTTATTTTATTATAGCATCACTATGGCATTTAGATTTTCTATAACTATCTTTAGAAGATTTGAGAATAATAGAACACATTCAATATGTGCACTATATAAGTGACATACATTTGAAATAATGTGTTTTTACTTAATTTAAAGATTATCCGGAATTTCTTTATAAATAGAAATATTCAATAATTTAAATAACGTTAACATTTGCGTCGAAAATATAATCTGGAAATTGAACAACAAAATTATTTTATGTGTACCAATTTATTTAATCAGTAAAAAGATTTTTAGAAAAGAAGAATTAATAACATTTCCTTGATGTATTTCTCTATTTCAAGCTCAGGGCTATAATTAATAATGATTAAGTTATAATGTAAACTTATACTACAATATAGCCAGAACCATGTTAGGATGGAAGCCAAACCTTCCCTTATCGGATGGAAAAATATTTCATAGCAGTTAAAATAAACAAAAAATATCAAGGAAAATGAATCAATAATTGTTATAAAATGTCACAAATAATCGAAGAAGAAAAGAATATCAAGAAACTCTATACTTCTTTTCTTGTGGCTACTTCTGTTTTATATCGGCTGACAAAATGATTGGGATCCGTGAGGCTCGTTATTTATTGCTTCAGTCAATTTTTGGAAGCTCTTGTAAGCCTCAGGATAAAAATGTTTTAATATTGATTATTTTATATCTACGAAGCTTTTCAATGAATTCTACTGCAAATAATGTGCAATTGATTACTTGTTTACAATTAGTGGGCGATGTCAATTATTTAATTGGGCTAAAACTTAATAATTTAAAGTATCAAAATTAGTTAAAATAGCATAACGTATGTTTTACATATTTCCTATCGAAATAGCTTTTATGTATATTATATATCCTCCTCAAAATAAAACACGCGATAAATCTCTACGGCATATCTTTATGGATATAATATACATATCATGTTAAATGTTTATATGGTTATGAAAACCTTTGTTAACACGATAATTCATTTTTGAGCATTCTTCCACTTTTCATTATGTCTTTTTATATATTTTGAATTATAATTGAGTTAGTTTGGGCCTTAATATGTGAATTGTTATTCTTTTATGTTTGGAAAAACCCACTGAAAAAATAGTAAAATCTAAAAATAGAAAAATAGAAAAATAAAACAATTTGTTTTACCATAACCAATATTTTAGATTTACTATAACGATTTACAAAACTTTTCTGCTTTACTTGCTAAATAAAATTGAGTAACGATAAAAAATTAATCACGATAAAAGCTATTTAATTTTTTAATAATATAAAATTATTATATCTTTCCTATTTCAAATACTAAAATTGTTTTCCTTCCTTGTAATTTCTTTTCTTCATTGTTTTCCAATGCTTGTAAATGACAATTTTATTTTTGACAATCTTCATATAAGGAAACATTTTATATTATTGTAGTCTATCAAGGGCAAATATTGATTTTATCTATTATGAAATATGTTTTATGTTTCATGAAATGTAATGAAATTAAATTATATAAGCTGCTTGATTATATCTATAATTTAATTATTATTTGTATTACATTTAGTTAAGCTTTTATATTCAATTTTAAGGAAATTTATTTTAAACAAGGAGTTCCTTATTATTCGATTTATTGTTTTGAGTGTTAGATTCAGTTTAAATAATAAGATCTATAAGAGACAAATTAATTTCATAATTCAGGATTGCCACAATTTCCAATGAGTCAAATCGAATCTAGATGGTATAAGATATAGCAGTGCACAGGAAATTGATCCGGTTATGGAAATAACCTCCCCGAAATTCTTACTGATTTGTAGTAAAATAAATAAATGGACTGCAAATTTCTTGCACAAACTAGACTGGAATAAACTTTAGATATTTAAATCAACTTCGTATAAACTATTTTTCAAACTATTTTAAATCTCTCTCTCCCCTAGCTCCCTCTCATTCACAGACTCGATTTTATTGATTAAAACAAAAACTTATTTTTATATAATACTATTCTTAGCTTTATATACAAGTTATATATCAAATGTGTACCCTATATATGAATAACACATGAGATAGTTTTCCAATCTTTGTCGGTTGATAATATTGCACAAAAGTTGTAAAACGTGTGTCCACCACAAACATATCCAAACCTGACCTAAATTTAATACTAATTGGTGGATTTTTAGTGCAGATCTACCTAACTATATAATCTGATTATTTAAACTAACCTATATTAGATACACTGACATATGTATATATGGAGTAATGAATTTCAAATAATCGCATTGTATAATATTATAAACTAAATCGAGAAACTATTTTTTTTATAGATATACATATTTTAGACAGCCTTGAAAGTTTATAAGATAACAAAATATTAAAAAGAAATATTCAGTTATTTATTAGTTTGATGGACCATACAGAAATTCTAGATCATATTGTGGAACACAATTATGTTTGGACATCTTTGTGTACCCATGGTTCATATTGTTTTGTATAAAATTTGACATATTAAAAGTTTTATTTAATTATGTACCAAAAATTCTCCTCTTCGCAAATCTAAAAGCAAAATTTAAAACTGTAAAAGTTGAAGCTTCCACATTACTATAGTTTATCGAGAAAACAAAGATAACTTAGTAAGCCCGTTCTTAGATAACTTAGCCGGCCTTTGTAAGCACTTAAAAACTGCGTAGCACAGTCTTAGCAAATTAGTCATGTTTTATTGTGGTGCTTACTAACTTTGGTAAACTTTATAAATACCTAGTTCGTGCTTGCTAAGTTATCTGTATTTTTATTTTCGGGTTACTAAGAAATCGTTAGAAACTTTTTGTTTCTTTTTTTTAGTTTCAAACTTGTTTTTTTATTGGCCAGTCTTTTGAAAGAGCTGCGGTATCTCAACTTTATGCACATATGCGAAATCTTGATTTTTACTGCAAAAATCAATCTGCTGACTTCGATTCAAATCAATTATTTCCGACTTCGAAATCAACTACAATTTGTATGCCGATGGCACACAAATCTGGCTCAAATGAACCACTCAGAGATATCAATTAGGTGTATAGAAAAATGTTTCGAAGCAATATATTATGGAGGACGTCAAATAACCTCAAACTAAATGCCTCAAAAACAAATGTAAAAGTTCATACGCGAAATGCTATACAGGACACCTTCCCATTGTTCTTCGAATGAATGTGTTTCTATCTCATTTATTCATTAAGCTCACAACCTTCCACAATCCATGATACTAAATCTTATTAAAGGTTGGCCTCCGCACTACATTATTAATTTTAATGTTTGCATTTAATTTATATTTGTTTTAATCTTGTTAGGAGATCTAAAAGTTTGTTACTAAGTTTAAATTTAAAAAAATAAACTTTAAACATTATGTTTAATTCAAAAGCTAAAATTTTCAGTATCTCTCTGTTTATCATTTAGTTCTGGTAATGTATCATTTTGGAGCGCCTTATACATATATACATATTATTATTATTATATAGAAAAGATATTTTCGGAAAACAGAAGAAGAGGGCACAAGAAATTACTAAATAAAATGAACTACTCATAAAGTAAAAAATAATTTCATGATGCGACTTTCTCAATAAATTGAACTAATTCTAAATATCAACTTTGGAATTTGTTTATGCTGTCGTATTATTAACTAATGATACCACTATTAATGAAAGAAAACATTTAATTATTATACTAAAAGCTTTTATAAAATGTTAATTAAAGAAAATATGCGAAACAATGATTCCAAAGTCGACAAGAATTATTCATCATGCATAGTGAAATTTAAAAAAAATCTTTATACTACTTTTCTAAACGAGGCAAATGCGATGATTCATATATATTTTCAGAAATAAATGGTTCCCGAAAGAATATTTGCATAGCATGTAAATAGTATGGTACATAATCCCTTGTTACGTAAACCATAGATATTGAAAAATATGTGACCCCACTATACCTATATCTATTTTATGCGTACAGCTTCAAATATTGCGATTTAAACTACGTCGCAAAAATTTAAGTTTCATTCGTTTGAATCTAAACATTTTTCAAATACTGGAATCGAAATTGGCATTTGTTAGAGATTTGCGAATTGAATACACTAATTTTTCTGTGGGTTTCCTTATAAATAGATTCCAATTAATTTAACTGTTTGTTTGAAAGAGTACATTTAACAAACAGCAGGGGAAAATATGTAATATATTGATCTTGGAAAATTATTAAAATATTAAAATTTGGAAAATCAAACGACGTTAAATCGATTAAAAAAAGCGCTGCATCTCTAAATTAATCAATTTATTTAAACTTTCCAATATACAGCCTAGTTATGAAACGTATGATTTGAAAATATTTGAAAATACAAAAATTGAAAAAAATACATTAAATGTCCTTTTTACGACCTTAATACACCAAAGGTATACTCGATATCCAATTTAGTAATTCTGACGTTTTTCAAAGAATTGTTTATATAATAAATTATAGAAGTTAGGAATTTAAAAACTATATTCTAATTAAATCATTATATCATTTATAGAGAATATTATGTGATGAAATTAAAAAAAATGTTTACAAAATGAAAAAGAAAATTCAAAAGGACTCCACATAAAGAAAATAAGTTTTGTATAAAATTATAAAACAATGTAGTACCATTTCAAATGTACTAAACCAATTTTATATTATAGAATGAAAGCGGATCAATTTCACATGGCAATTGACACAAAAACATTCCCCTCCCCCTATTATGATAGAGAGGAAATTTAGAGGAATGCAAGCTATGCGATGGTGTCTATGATTGCTAGAGAGTGCACTAAGGTGTATTCACACGATGATCATGGATGGCAGTGGACACCCCTCTCTAAAATTCCGATGTCTGAGGTTAGCATTCACACTAAAATCTTCCATCTATATCAATTAAAATAGTCATCGATTTGATACACACAGTCCTGTTAGTACTATAGTAAAGTCCCTTGTGTAGACGTTTGTTTATTGATTTGTTTTATAATCAGAGCTGAAATATGAAAATGGTTTTATCCGTCTATTTCTGGAATCGATTCATCCGCTTTAAGCAATCATATATTTAAGGAAATTATAACAAAAAATAAATCAAAGAAATAGAGTTTATGTGATTCGAAAACTATCAATTATATATAATTTATTATATGGTCGAACTGAGAAAACTCAACGGTTAAAACATATAATAATAAAAATTTGAAAAAAATAGAAATAGAAAAAATCTTTGTACATGCATTACTTTGCAGAGTTAAATAATATATAGAATTAACTGATAGTGTAATAATTTTAGAATTTAATAAAAAGATTTGTTCCTATACTTACTTTTTTAATTGATAATTATTTAATTGATATCTTTATGATTCTAAGAACATATTTGCTGACTTTACAATTATAAAACCTTTAAAAATAAAAATTTCCTACGTTTATCGACCGCACTCAAAACTGGCAGGATAATCCCTGTTGGACTCAGATCGTAGAGAGTATAATGAATAAATAATGAAGGAATTCGATAAAAAGTGGAAAAAAACTAACCATCAAGGGAGACTCAAAATAATTAACCCGAGACTCTCACAGTAATAAAAATAATTACAACTTTAATAATTTAATAATTACAATTATAATTACATATTTCCAGTGTGACCGAAGCTGATATTGTAATATTAAATCTTTTATTATGTCATATTTCCATCGTTTGTATTGTATAAATTTTATAAAATTTATTCAAATTGTAATTATATATAAATTCCGCAAAATGAAAATATTTTTATTGTATAAATTTTCAAGCGTATTTTTAAAGTAGTTTTGATTACGTCTTTTTACAGTCAGCAGTTAGTCAGCGTTCCATTTATTCTGACAAAACATTCCTTTTGTGTTTCAAAGAGTAAGTATTCCCGCAATTTATTGATCCATAAACTTGCATCGTCCAAATTGTCAATGTTTCTGAACATTTATTAAAAAACAAAGATGTGTTGATAATGCGTTAGTTACACTTCATATGCTTTGTTTTTAATCACATTTAAAGGCAGCATTTTCTATATAAACTTAGAACTAAAAGAATCCCTTACAGAGATAATAAAGACGAATCTTTTTCATAATTTCGACCAATTCCCCCCCATGTTAACTAGCTCTAGACAACGTCGAAATTGGATTTAAACGTAGTGAATAACACGCAATATCTCTCATTATATCTCATAATATGTCAATTATGTCAATATTACAACAATGAAATCGTTTTTTAAAAGAGATTCTTTATATAAATGTTACTTATTACATATATATAATAATTTTTTTAGGTAATGTTGGATAAAATAGATATTCAGAATAAAGGAATTGAAAACCTTATGTATTTATATCCCATAAATATTGATGTTGATGTAATTATTCCATTATTTGTTAGATACCCATCACGAGTTATTCAAAATGTCAATATACAGAAAACCTTACAAAATGTATAATTCCAAAAATGTAGCTTAACAATAAATCAGCATTATCACAATAAAATAGATTTTTGTGTTTACAGAAGAAAAAAAATAGATTTTGTCCATATATATATAATGAAATAATATAATATAAGGACTTGATGTTTATAACTATAGGATATATTAAATAATTATTTATCGATGTGATAAAATTATATTTAATTAACTTTTCTAAAACTGACATAATTCCCTATCGTACTAAAGTGTAGAGATACTCTTAACTCAATTTTTAAAACATTTAAATACGGATTGACATACCTCGCATAGAATCACAGAGGTACCAAATTCCAGCTTTGAAGTTATAAAGACAAGAGTTGACAGAACTATTCGAATTGGTTAGAATGACGCCAACTCTCTGGTTATCATCATCAAAGAGTTCCTGACTGGTCACCGTCCAGCTGGTCCTGTTCAACTTCATGTCATCATAGCGGAAGGATGTCCTCTCCCAATCACTGGAAGAAATGGCCACGACGAAAAGAAGAGTTCCTATGAACGGCAGACCCGTTGACAGGGCCACAAGAACGACCAACGAAGATGGAAGCATGTTTGACTCGATCCAAGAGTTGTGTTCAGATGCAGCTAAGCAAAAAAAGAGCGCTGTTATGGATGCAGAAAGAAAATCTCCCCCTTATGGCTGCCGGGTTTGGGTAGGGGATAAGATTTAAGGGCTATGATTATCACTGCAACTATATGAAGTTGAAGGTTTGAAAGGAGCTCTGAAATGATGCTATCAGCTAGAACGAAAGAGAGGGGGAGAGCGCTATGTTGAATGGTAGAAGGGATATCGGAAGGAGAGGGGAGTTTAGGTAAAGGAGAATAGCAAGCTGGAGTGATAGGCTATGTGGTTGTTAAAGTAAGATCAACTACTCCTTCGCTCTGCTTTCTTCCATCATAATCATGCTGTTATAGTTTGTGTGGAAGCAATTTATTTATGATGGCAGAGCCAACCAAAATTTAAATCTATCTATTCCCAATTGTAACATAACATTGTCAACTGGGTGCCTCAAATTTGTAACTTTGTATTATTTATGTAAGGCGTTACCGCTCAGTTAAAAGAGAATAAAACTATTTAGGAGGTTGCTTAGTAATGGTTGGTCTTGATATCTATAGTCGATATGTTTTATTCGTCATTTTCTATAATCACACAAATGGTGTATGTTTTGTGTATATTTAAAAATTCTTTTACATTCTTATCTTTAAATTAATCACATTAAAATCCTTATTTGTATAAAAATGTTATTTAAAATGTAATATTGTTAAATTAATATACTGCTGGATTGTCTCCCATTCACTGTTTTGATTATTAGTTTTGTTATATACAGACGAAACACACTTTCTCTAAGAATCTACATTATGAATGGTTAAAAATCTATAAAAAAAAATTAAAATAAATTATAAAACTAAAAATCTAAATAGTTAAATGTAATTTATATAAATAATTTGATACATTTCTTTACTCGTTTAAATAGTTCTCAGTGTTAAATATAAGTTATAGGATTTTCTATAAAATAAAATAAATATGAGTTTACCCGTTTTTAGATAATTCTTATAGTCTCCTTATGTATTCATCAATCATTTCAGTACAGTATATATAACTATGCAAATCCATGCAATATTAACGATAATTGTCTTTTGTAAATAGATGAATAATTTTATTTCCGTTGATCAAGTTTTCTTCATTTTATTTTTGAAACATTCTTTATCATTCTTAACATTCTTTTACAAATTGAAAAAATAATTGCATTAGGAAATTTATTGTATGGAATCGCTATTAATAGTTTGCTCCACTACTTATGAACGATATATGTTATGTATGTTATATGTGTAATGTGTGTTTTGTGTTATTTATTTTATGTATTTTCTGTATGTTACGTGAGAGGTATTTTTTATGTTATGTCATGTGTATAGGTATATTATATATGTGCTATTTATGCTATATATTTTAAGTGTTAGTTAGGTATGCTATATTTTATTTATGTCATGTTTTAGGTATGCTATCTGTTATGTAGTTACATGTTAATTTTGAAATGTTTTTTTATTTATGATATGTATTTTATATAATGTTATGTGTTATATCAGTTATAAATATTAACAAGAGTGTTGATTAGTCATTAGGTACTGCATGCCCTCAGTCACAACAGTTATGTAGGATTATTTTAAAGTTATATTTTATGGTTTCCATTTTATGTGTATTTATTTATATGTATTTGGATGTATTTATTTATATTATCTTTCCCTAAACATTAAATTATTAGATTTTTTGTTTGACCTATACGTCTTTTGCTTACCTTTACTCACCAGTTTTTCTTAGTTGGATTACCGTCGTGATTTTAAAATATAAGTTTTTTTTTACATTTTTTATTAACTGCTACTTCCACACATAACAGTAGTATTATATTAATGACGTTATTTTATATTATACAGTTATCATTTTCACCATTTATCACTTGAAGTTTCACTTCAAACAAGTTTTTTTTTATTGTTCTGACCTTTCTGCATCAAATGATTCATCTATCATGTTGTACAACTACCGAAAAGGAAATCAACAATACAATTAATGAGATTTTATAGTGTGTCCCAGAAGTCCTTGTCACATAGATTAACAAATAATATATTGAACTAAAACATAATTTATTTGACATGATACTATGTACATATATGTACATTTGTAAACCAAAGCCGGTAATGTAGTGATATAATGTAGATTGTGGTATCTCTAATTCGTCGGATCTTCTTCTTACTGATTACTTACAATTTTCTTCAATTGAGTGGTGATATTGTTCTGTTCGCACCTCTTTCACTAGGTCGTCCAGTGCGCTTCTAGTCCATAATGGTTCCTGTAGTTGAACAATTTCTTCTCCCAAATAATAATAACAGATGTTCTCTGAGGTTCTCCTTGAGATCTATCTCTTAATCTGGTCTTTAACCTTCTTATTTATTGTTAGCAATAATTTTATCACACTCATTGAATAAAAGGTCAAAACCTTATACATATATAAACAAAAGAAAATGTTGTAAAAAATATAACAGATTTGTATTCAGAGTGAACGAATATTTTCTATATATTTTCTTTGACTTTACGAATATGTTTCCTATACTTTACATTTAAATGTATAGAATTTGGATATATTTTATTTTTTTTCTTAATTAAAGAATATATAATATATATATATAATACATATATAATACATATAAATTAAGTATATAAGTTAAAATTTATGTTTACGAAGAAAAAGTGCTATTTCACTATACCACTAGTAGTGAGAAGTATATAAAAAATTGACCTAATAATTAATTTTTTTGAAGCCCTAATCAAAAAAGCCGTTACTACATAAGATTTAGAATCAAAAGTTATACAGAGCGATAGGATTATAATTTTATATATTTATTCAAAGTTTTTAATTTTTTTATAATTTTACTTTGCTAATAACTTTTTTATTATAGCTTAGATTAGGGAGTTTGATGTCCGTAACTATCCGTAAAAAAGAATATTCAAAATCTGTTGGATATTTCCAGAGAAAATCGAGATTGAATCGGGATTGTCAAAAATATTTTATTAGATCTTAGATTAAAATAAAAAAGAGAGAACGGAACGACAGATCGTCAAACCAATAGTACTAAAAGAGAACGTTGCCCCAAACGTTCCAAAAGGAGTTTGAATGCTCTACGTGATCCCGCGGGATTTATCTATCCAAAATAAAAAAATATATCGACGATCAAATATTTTTTAAACTTGAAAAAAATCTCTAATGAGTTTGAATAGGAAATGTATTGCATTAGCGAATAATATTATTTATTCAAAATATTAATACCATATTCATTGATATTCATATAATATAAATCATATTTTCACAAGGAATTAATTAGATTTAAACATCTATATTAATATATATAATTAACAAGGAATCTTTATTGGTATAATAGGCTGTGTACAATTTTTAAACATTTTAGATTAATTATTATAATATGTTAACTAATGATTAATTTATTTATCCTATTTAGCTTTTAAAACACTTAATATGCTTTTCTTACAGTAGATATTTATACACACCAATTCCATATTTCTATCCAAATGTTCATAAAAATGAGAACAATATAATGTTTATTTACAGCTGCATAGAGTTTTTATTATTTACTTTCGCAATAGTTATAAAAGTTTACAAAATGTTGAAACATTTTCAATTATTTATAATTTTATTTTAATAAACCTTGTCTTAAAAATACAAAAATACATATTGTAAACGGTAAAAAATTCATATTTTTTTGTTTTATTATTTTATTATTTTAATGATAATTATATAAACATCAGAATGTCTACTTTTGCAACTTCTTACACGATGTCAAATAGTAGTGACACGTCTTGATATTGCTATTGAGTACTCTGTAACATTTTATCCGATTGTTTACTTGGTGCTAAGAGTTACTTCATATTCAAAAGCTTTGATGAATTTCAGAAGAGAAACAGTCCAACACTCACAACTTTACACTTTTGATTGTATGCCTAATTAGCTTGTATTAATCAATTGATTGTGTAGTTATATAGCAAATTATTAAATAATCAACTAATCATAATTGGCTTTAAGTTTCTTCTGTATAGCTACTTCATACAGGTTGACCCTATAGTATGATGTCTCCCCCCAAGTGTACTTTCTGGCTTTTATTAGCTCTTAATGCACACCAAATCTATCTTAGCTACCACATTCATTCGCTTCAATGATTATCAATCAAAATACTATGGACTATATACCCAACCAGACAGCCAAATATTCAGAAGAAACGGTGACCAGTCATTTACAACTGACACCGTTCTAACTGACACATTCAATGGAGAAGACCAAACGAGTCAGTATTAGGTCCCCGCTACAAGTCTCCAAGCAGAGTACTGGGACCACCTCCTTATCCAAGTCGCCCGGGTATGCGGTATCCGAGTTCTTTGACTGGATCAAGTGGGACTCTGCGAAATCCTCTGCCATCGGAGACAAACATCTGTCTCACAAAGCATTGCCAAAATTGTCGTCAGTTGGTAGTGAGACGGGATTTTCAGCAAGAAATATTAAATTCTCCGGAGTCTCAGTAGAGCCTGATGTTCCAGTGCGCGTATTGCCTCAGTCAACATTGAATAGATTTCCATCGCTACAGCAATTAATGCAAGGATTCAAAGAAAGATTGAAAACCAATGATAGAATTTATCGTCTGAGGAAGGATAATCCACGTAGCAAGAGGTGAGCTTAAGAAACAAACAAAATTATTTGTTTACTACGTCGACAAGAAAAAAAACTCACAATTTCTAATTTGAATTGTTTAATTGTTGTATAATTAATTACGTAAATTAATAGATTTTTGAAGAGAAATTGAGACAGTGTATTTAGAAATAGCAAAGTTTAGCAGGAAAAATCAGTCTTATATAACATTAACAAATATATATATGTATATAGTATTGCATGCAAATTTATTTACACCAAGGTATTATTCTACACATAAACTGTCTCTTTTAATTCAAAAATTGTAGTTCAAATTTTTGATTTGCATAATACAATAGAAAACGAAAGCTGACTTTAGAATTGTTGTTATTAAAACTCAATACATATTGATATGAAAGTTCTTGAAATATATTTGACATCATTGCTGAAAAATACCAAATTGATGACATTGATTTGTATTCGCAATATGAGATTGAATTAATGTTAAGAAGAATTCCAAATTATGACAAAAGTAACCTCAACAACTTCTTGATCGAAAATTGTACAATTATGTATAAAAATCTAATTTTAATAAAAATTTAAGTGAATTTGTCAGATAAATTTCTTTATAAAAAAGTTATAATTGTCAATCTGAATATATAATTTTTGAAGAATATTTGATAATTGAAACCTCGCAAATGGAAGAATTTTTATATTACAAACAATTTAGCTGATATTCAGATCTATAACGTTCCTATTTCAGCGAAACAAAATCTCAGGAAATAGATCATTCCCCCACAAATACACCACTCGACAGTCTGGGTCCCTCTCAACGTTCGCTCACAACACTCTCCACTGTTGCTGTGGTCTCTCCCAAAGACTTGGAACCCAGTGTCTCCCATCTCGATGCCGAAGAGCAGAACGGAATCTTCCTCCCCAACCATCTCAGGAAAAACGGCCATTCTAGGTCGACTCGGCCCAGTCACTATCAGAATTATGTGGAAACACTAGTGACAACATCGACCTATTCCAGTCCTCCTAAACAGCTAACATCCCCAGTTGGAGGGTTTCTTGTGTCCCCCAACACCGTTCCTCAGCTGCGTAGTGTCTCTGATCTCTATATACCAGGTTGATGTTGGTGTTCTTTAGCAAATTAAATTAACCATTTTTGAATTAATTTTATCAAACAAATCAGTTGAAATTACTCTTAATTGGATTTTAACATTGTAAAAAACTCTGTTTTTATTGACAACAATCTAATTATTTATTTTAATTATTCAAGTTATAAATGAATAATAATATTTTTAAACTTTTAACGAAATTTCTTAAATGTGTCGAAAGATATCTTTTAAATTAAGTAATGAAAATTGATTTTTTAAATTAAAATAGATAAATGAAATACGATAATTATTTTAATTACACGAACACATTGATTGAATAAATCAAGTATCATACTATTAAAAACATATTTAAACTTCAATTGTTAAATACTGAATAATTTTCCTTTTTTTAGGAATTTTGAAGCCTACATTTTCAGTTGAATTTTATTCATCGTTAATTATATTTTAGAGCGAAATTTTATCGACATCCAAACCGAAGAGGAGTTGGCCGATATCAGGTCGGTCACCATTGGACGGTGTAGTCCTCTGCCCATTATAGGTGAGTTTTGAGAGCGCTGACCTGCTCCAAAAGATAACGAAAAGCTTTAATCTTGTTGAAATAAAAAGACGTTTATTAACAAAATTGAAAGTACTGTAAAATATGTTGGTATAACATTCATAATTTAATTTTTTTAAAAAACATTTTTTGTCAGTGGTTTGCATCGATTTATAAATATTATTCAACAAAAATTAAAAGTTAAAAATTATCAAATATTATGATTACATAAAATAACATTTGAAATTTGCGCACATATCTTCAGTCATTTTCTTGAGATGACTAAACTATTAGGCACATCCGTTTGCGAAATAGATTAATAGTAGTTGTAATGTGTCTTTTTTTGTTGCAATAGAGGAAGACCAAGAGGAAACCAAAGAGATTAAGAATCCGAAGATGCTTACTAGAACTGTTTCTTACAATAATTTTCCTTCAAAAGGTAGGAAGTCAATATAAAAAAAATAATATTGTTGTTTTTTGATTAATTTATACGACAGTAATTTTCCATTTTATAAATTAAATTTTATATATATAAAATTATGTTGTCGACCATATTGGAAATATTAATTACATGAGTTAAACATACAATTGTCTATATAACATTTTTTTGTTTATAGTTCTATGAATTTAAATGTTAGTGTTTATAACACTTGATACCAAATTATTGTTTATAAATATTTATTTGAATTTCTAAGAACAACAGACGTACATGTGTTCAATGAATTGTTCAATTGGAAGTAATTTTATGTGTTAACAAATTATAAAACACCATATCGGTTTTCTTTCTAAAAATTTGGTGCATTCATTTAAAATTAAAAATATTTGTGAATTAATTGGAATTTAAAAATCTGCCTTTTTTGGAACTCTTTAGTAGAAGGAGAGTTATACATGCTTAAATTTAAAAAAAAACGAAGCGATGATCGTTTTAATTAATGAAGATGTGTTAATAGATTACTAAAAATATTCAACCAATAATGTTTTGATTTTTCATTGATAAATTGAAAAAAATATAAACATCCATTAATGTGGACACAAAAGTTATAATTACCAGCTATGTTTAGTCTAATGTACGCGTTTCAAAATTATATGAAAATATATTTGATTTATAAATGATTTAAAAAAAGTATATATTATCTTTCACATCTTTAAAATTCATTGGATTAGTTTTAAATAAATTTAAAAGAAACACGAAATTTTCTTCCATACTATATACATAATGCACTCATTAAAAAATAATGAAAATTTATTTGGAAAATCATTAACTGTTTTTGACATCGTCAAACAGAACCTTTCAGAAAAATAATATTTGATATATATAGGAGGAATATGTAGTTTCAAAGAAGAAATAGAATTTTAGATAATGTTCTCTATACTTTTCTCTGTATAAATTGTATATATAACCATTATAGAGTTATGTAGAGTTAAATATATATATATTATACGTTTTATACGTATACTGTTTTTAGGTGTACTCTTGGTTCTATAGAGGGTAGGTTATAAATTAGACTTTCAATCGACTTACTGATAAAAAGAGAAAAAATTCTAAAAATACTTTAAAAGAAAGCAACTTAATTAAGAGCCTATATTCTTTTATTAAAGAACGATACAGCGTTATAAATTATAGATATTACATTATAATATTACAATCGTTCTTTAAAAATCTATAAGTAAAAACGGTAAAAATTGATTTTTTTTGTCTTTTTTAAATTCTAAAGAACGACAATAGGCTCTAATTATATTTTAAATAGAACAAACTATTTGTTGAAAAAAAAGTTTCTGCGATCGATTTAAAAGTTTTATCATCTATCACAAAAACGAACCTAATAGTTTTATACATAACCATCGATATATAGATATATTATACTTTTATAATTTGTATATTGTTTGAATTTTCAGCCAAACAAAATGGATCTTTATTGCCTGATGTAGGAAAATCCAAACCGAATTCATCCACAGACAGATACATCCCGCAAACCTTAACAAATCCATCATCAAGACAAAGGTTCTCTTTTCGGGGTAAATTTTTCTTTATATAATAATTTAGTATCGCTTGTTAGAAATTATTATTATTTATATTTTGACAATAATATTAAAGGGGATTAAAAGCAATTACTTGTCTTAAATATAGAGTTTTAATCAGTAATTAATTTGAGTAACAGTGCAAATTACTAAACTTCAAAAACTCAGATTTAATCAAACTTAAATGATATTGGACATTTTATCTTAAGTAGAAACTTGATTGAACTAGTTTGCATTAGGTCACATCTTCAACGTTTTATATTTGTAGAAAAGAAAAGATTTTAACTGAAGACAACACATACATAACGAGCTGCACCGTGCATTATTATTATTTTTTTCTTCCTCTTCAGACGCGAGGTTCCCCTACGCTGATCCTCTAGTCAACATGCCCACAGAAATCCAACTTCGGTTGGGACAGATCACGTCTCACGTCATGGAGACTCTTCGTGTAGAGAAGGGAAATAGCCGACCTAACTTACTGCTCAAGAGGCGTGGACGAAACGCTCCCTCTGGGGACAGCTAGCTTCCAACTTGCAACATATTAATTATTGCGCATTTTAGAATTATATTTGAAAGCATTTTAAATAACTCCCTATCACGTCAGTATTATTATTAAGTTAAATTTGTTTTCCGTAAATCTGTACATATTATTACTTATAATTTTAAATAATAGATTAGTATTTTATTAATAAAGAAACAATATTCAAAAGTCCGTCAATAGCATATAGAAATTTATCCATGAACCGAGTACAAACACTAGCAGTCTATGGTATTTATGTATGTGCAATTAAAATGCTTTCAACAACATTTATTAATTATTTGTACAGTTTTATCAAATACTTATATCGGTGTAAACAAGGTTCACAATGATTATTTAAAATGTATAATTTTAAATATATATGATTTATAAGGAATTATTGCCTTTCTTGCTTTTTTCTTACAAAGTGTTCATAAATAAAGTTTTTCTATAATTTATCAACACGAATCAATCAAGTAATCTTCTAAAAAAGACAAAAAACATATATTTAATGATTTTTAATTATGAATCAATAATTTATACATAAATTGAAAGATAAAAATATTTCTTTTTTATATTTAACTACGTTATATTTAAAAAAAAAGTATATATCTTAAGTTTTTAAATTTGACAAATACGTGAACAAATATAAACATAGAAAACGTAGTAAACGTCTTTATGTAAGTGACTATATAATTGCATTGTAAAAATTTTCCTATCGCATAATTACAGACCAGTATCACGGACCAATAAAGGATAGACTTTTCACGTTGTTATATTTCAGCCTGCATTCTAAATAATCGATAAAGCAATTTAATTAATATAAATTCGTCAACCCTAAATAATGATTTTATTATAGTAATTGACTGCCTGACTATATCTTCCAAGATTAATGCAGAAAATCAATAATTATTGTCGACAAATGGATTGTTTTTATATGGAAGCCATCGCATGTCTATAGTTTTGTTTGCCTATAGACAATATTTCTATTCAAAACATCAATATGGAAATGTTTCAGTAATATTGTTTTTTAATTTTTGAATCGTGACATCATTTTTAAATAATGTCTTTCTAAAAACTAAAAGAATTAAATATCTATAAAAATTGGATAAAGTTCCTACATTTATCCTTAAATATTGTATTTTATTGGTTGGGAAAATTGTTCAGCGAACGAAGATACACTTAAAGTTGATGGTAAATAAAATGGTAGCTAAGAGCATTAAAAATAACATAATATTTCCATTTTTGCACTTCAACAATATAACCGTCACATTTTGAAGTCATTATTTACACATTTAAAATACTTTGGCTTCAAACATGAGGGATTGTTTACTTTGATATTGAATTTTATAATTCGGCATTATTTGTATATCTTTTTCGTAAGACAAGATATATATTTCGTATATAAGAAATCTATTTCAGAAAACAAAAATTCTATTTCATATTCAGATATTAGATGACTATTTCAAATATCTTAATTTGAACTCCCGTGTTATGAAATCACAGAAATTGTCTTTGTTTTAATTTTGAAGCTAAATATTAAGTTAGTCAATTTCTATGTACGAAATAGAAAATTTGTTTTCAGAAAAAAATGTCTTATATTATACGAAACAGAAATCTTTTCTTATGAAATAGATATGCAAATACTGTAGATATATAATATATAGGTCGTTGGACATTACCAGCTGAATTTCTACAGTCGATCAATGTAGTAATATTTTATTATAATGATATTATGTGCCATCTTTTGAACTGTATGTTCCTTATCGTGTCAGTATTTGGTATTATTAAAGCATCAGGTACGTCTATATGCATCTTTAGATAAATTCTGACACATTTAAATAATGGTTTTTAATTGATTTCAGTTTTAATCGTGCTTTTATTTTGTTGATATTCTGAACCATATATTATATTATCAAATAATCACATTGTCTTAAAAAATATTGTTATTAAAAAATATATTTAAAAATAGGTTTGTAAGTATTTTTTAATAAGGTTAAAATAACGGAACGGAAATTTTACAAAAAATTATGCACAATAGAAAACGAAAACACAATTTTTAGACCAAACAATACGAAATTCTGAAAAGTTTAGTTTTTTAAATTATAGTTATGATAAATTATACAAATTAGGAATTTTACTTAATAATAATAAATATATTTTTATATTAAACAAAATTCTTTTTATTTATAACACTGATTTAATTATAATTATTTTTATTTACAAAATGAATTAATACTTTTTTCTGGATCTGGGTGGGGAAAGGGATCGAGTTTAGAAAAAGTTTTAAAATCTTTTCAAAACCATATTGCGTTCAAGTTCGTCTATAATTGTATGAAGAAACAGTTTTTGTGTAAAAAATAATTCCTGCGTATAGTAAATTCTGCCCTAAATTTGTATAGATTTTAAATTTAATAGAAAATAAGTGTAAGTGTTCCGTATTTAGTAAAACGTGAAGCTTAATTTTGTCCATTTTTAACTTAAAATAGTGATGAATAGTTTGATTTATCCGGACATGGCAAAGTTTGTACATTTGGTTTTTAGCATCTCCCAAAATTTGAGTTTCATTTTGGTTTTTGAAAGAACTAAATTAATTTTAGTGATGACGTTGTTAATTTCGGTGTCTAAGGTGTGTCTATGGTTGTAGTGAGGGGTTATAGGTATGGTATCGTTGACATATTTCATTAGTGTTGCTGAATCGAATTTTAAGACCACTGATGCACTCCTCATTGGGTATATTTTAACTTGATTGCTCAGCAGATGGTTTAATTTAACTGATCAGATTATGCCGTTGAGCGAATTTTGTCATTATTAATTTCAAAACTGTTCTATTTTAAAAATAGGTTATTAATAATTAGTTTCAATGCGTGAAAGAAAAGAATTATTCTAACACTACAATTACACATGTGTTGAATGTGTTGTACACTTGTTTCTCATCGGAATTGGAGTCATATTTGGAGTGATTGGCATCACGTCAGATAACTAACTATGTGTAGAGAGAACCAAAATACGAAATTCAATAATAAATAAAATATACTATTATTGTGATTTATAAAGAATCCTAATTTTTGAAATAATTATATGTTTGTTCTCTTGCATTTTATTTCAGCAGTGATTCGTGGTAAGACGAATACATTTTTGGAATTTATATTTTGTAACTTATTTTACACAGATTAAGTTTAATAAACACTAAATATAACTATTACTTTTTGAATATATTACTTCATTTCAAGGAGCCCTTCAGCGAAAAAAATGCCACCATCATGCAATAAAACAAGAAAACAGCACGGACTGTATTTGTAAAGAAGGATTTTTAGGGGATGGAATTGAAAAATGTATGAACTGCAAAATTTGTAGTAACCATACAACATGCGATCAAAATGGCTGCCATTGCTTGCCACAGTTTTCGGGAAATCCGTATCTTTCAGGATGCAAAAGAAGTAACCAATTTATAATATCTTATAGTATCTTATAATAAATTAGGTATCTGATAGATATTTTAGTGCGGTTATGATGCATTAGTACTCGTGTATTCAAATGAATAGATAAATTTGAAAATGCTGTCATTATATTTTCTTATAATTTCTATAAATATTTCTGTTTTATTATTATTTATATAGAAATATACAAGTAAATACAAAAATGTGAAAAAAAAATACTCTGAGTAAAAAAACTGCTGAAACTACAATAACATTTAATTAAAAACTAATCAAATGTAGTGTATAACTTTATTTAAATAAAGCAACTTATTTTTATATTAAAGTTTTATTTTAGTTTTAGTTCATTTTAATGAGAGTGTTTTTATTTTACTTTTATTGTATTTTATCTGTATATTTTATTATCTGTCTATCTTACACACTCATATAAAATAAAGGTAGGGTGGAAGTATGTAGATCGTAACTCGTACTCTAATAAAATTGTGCATATGTAGGTCAAGATTATTGCTTTAATAAAATAGAGGATAACAGCTATAAAGTTTTATATTTTGAAATAACTATTTCACTTCTACATTATTTACGTTAATCAAAATATGTAATTTTAATTGTTTTAAAATTTACTGATAATTTTAAATAAATGATGTTAAATTTTTTTTAAAGTTTTTAGTAAGTTTTTTAATCAGTAATGAAGTACTAAAGTAATGAAACGAAATCTAATAATCCACAATTTTATTGATAAATAATTATTTAAAATAATTGCTTGTATTATATGATAAAAATAAAAACATATTTATTTTAAAAATTACTATTTCTAGGTTTAAATATAAGCGTGCTTTGCTTTCTATTCAGTTTTGGAATGTGACGAAAATTGTCATCGAGATGCATTTTGTGACGCCAATGGTCAGTGTCAATGCAATGATGACTATGTTGGAGATGGAATTGAATATTGTCACAACTGTTCTCATTGTAGTAGAAATGAGGAATGCAAACCAGAATCTTACTTATGTGTGTGTAAAGAAGGATACGGAATAAATATAAATGATACATGTGTCAGGGGTTGGTAACGTTGAAAAATTATTTATCAATAGCTATTTTTTATATTTTGTGTTTTAATTATCAACTTAATTTTAGAGTGTTCAAGGCAATGCCATCAAAAAGCTTTTTGTCACAACGGAGCATGCACTTGCAAAAATGGGTTGATTGGAGATGGTCAAAACGTTTGTTTTAATTGTTCCCTGTGTGATAAAAATCAATATTGTATTCCCATGTCAGAAAAGTGTGTTTGCAAGGATGGCTTTACTTTTGACCGAAATCTCAACTGTATTACAGGTAAAAGAAATAGCTAAATTACTGTTCAAGGATTAAAATCGAAAATAAATGAATTTATGCTTGAAAACCAAATTAATTGCAGCCATAGCTATCAATATCTACTAAAGTTAAAAACTTTTACTGTTCTAAAAAATAAAATATAATAAATATTGTTATGCATTTCCAATGAATTCCAACGAAACAATTCCTTTATAAGATTTTAATTATTTATAATATTAATGAATTTTATTGAATATAAAATACAGGTGAAAAGTCGAATTCATAGTTTTAAAAAATGTTCGGCTACTGTTCTCCAGTTTGAATTGATATTGTGTATGAATTGTCCTACTAAACGTTCCTTTCTATTTTAGGAATTAATTACCAATTATATATATTTACCTACTAATTAATTTTGTAGACCATTCAACTACAGACAATGTCGGCTCAAGTTAGTATATACTATTTGATATAATAATTTTTTAACGTTACAGAATGTACAACTTTAATTACTTTGTATATTTTGTAAAACTTACGTTATTTAAAGATCTTTATTCAATTATTAGTTAAAAAAATTTGGCAAAATGATTAATATGTTCTATTTATTCTATTTTAAATATTCTATTAATATGTTCTGTTTAACAAATATATAGAGCAAATAAAGATACTGCTATACTATAACTAATATAGAAACCAAATATATCTAATAATTTGTTTAAACATTGCGATCATTGAGTTGTTATCAATATGAGTATTTTAATTTTAGAATGCGAACCACTTTGTCATATTCAAGCAGTCTGTACCATTGATGAAGTCTGTAGATGCTTACACAATCATAAAGGGAATGGGGTTACGAACTGTTTTGACTGCTCAAATTGCACAGAAAACAGTGAATGTACCACAGATGGTTGCATTTGTTTACCGGGATATGAAATTGATAATACGACAAAATGCAACGAAAGTACGTTCAATATAATTTATTGATATATACATAAAATTAGAAAATAAAAAAATGGTGGATATTTTACAGAAGACGTAGCCTTTATAATGATACAAAGCTTTTCTAAAATGTAATAGAGTAAAGATATTTTGAATATGGGGGTTAATTTCAATTTCTATAAATTTAAATAAATAGCTGGTTTTCATAAACAATCATTATTAACTAAACTCAAAATCTAATATGAATGCCTTAAAGTATTGTATATACATAATATAAAAAACGAATTAAAGTTTTCTGTATTAATTTGTGTTTGTCATGAATGAAGTCTTTGGAATGAAATATTGTTTGTAATTATTTAATTCAGAATTTAATGGCACATTACTAATTGGTTTTAAATAATACATTTATTTTTACAATTTTATGATTCAAATTAATTGTTTATAAATTCATTAGGTTCATTAGGACTTATTTTTCATATTTTTATACTTTAATTTTAATACTTTATAATTAAAAAGTTACTCACAACATTATTTTCAGTATTTTTTATAAAAATACCGAGACATCGAATATCGAAAAGACATCGCAACCGTTTCAACTGCCTAAAATAATGATAAACAAGATTATTTAGAAGTTGCAAATGCTTATTAGTAGCAACAAATAAAGTTACGCAATATCTATAATGTAAACCAACGTTGAACAAGTTCATGAGGCAATCAAATGGTGTGAAAACATGCACAGGGTTACAAATAAAATTGAAGAAGTTATCAGATGCAATTGTTACAACAAATCTTTTTGTAACACTAAAAGTAATCAACGTCGATGATCTAAATTTATCAAATATTTGTGATCAAACTTTCTTCAGAATGGTTTTAGATGGTTTTCTAGTTATACATTTACATTTTGATGAATAAAAGTTATTGAAAAGCTTGTAAAGAACTTATTACATTTTATTAAGTAAATAAATATATATATATATTCTTTGAAATTTGTATTTTTGTCCCTTTTAGTCGTTGGTATAAAGATGGAATCAAAACGTAAGATATTGCGTGTAAATTTTTGCCTTTGTTATTTCGTATATTTTTGGAATATTTAAACTTTTTACCACATTGAATTTTCAGATATCGCAATGCTTGCCACTGGAATATTGGTTTCAGTAGGGTGCCTGATAGGGGTACCCATATTTTTGATTCGTCGAAAATATCTTCATAAAATGTAAATAAAAGTTTATCTTAACTTCAAAACGCATAACATAAACAAAGCATTAATCAATGATCCATTTCTTGAAAAATTATTTGATTAGAGGTTGTTTACAATAAGATGTATTGTTTCATTACATAACGGAATATTTTTGGTCTAGATATATATTTCTAAAGTCAACTATAAATATAACTCAAAAAAGGATATTGGAATTTTTAAAATAGTCTTTATAAATTAAATTGTCATACAATTGTATCCTATTGTTTAGTACATCTGCTTACTTATAGTATTACAAAACATTTTTTCAGGAATGTTTCATCTATAAAAAGTCTATTTAACAGTAGTTCTGGGGAAAAATCTACGCTTGTGATAAGACGCGAAGGATTACACATTTCAAAGACGTTCGTATAGCTCAACTTATTAATTTTACAAAAAAATGACTAATAGTGATTATTTACATTATTATTAGACCTGATTCCATAGTTCCACAAGCACAAAAAGGAATGGTATCTGTACCGTAAGTTTTGTTAATTTATGGAACCAACTGCATACGAATAATGTTCAAGTTTTTAGAAATTGTAACAGATGTAAAAATACAAAAAATAAATTTAAACACTCTCTGTAAAAATTTTTTCATAACAATTACTAATAAAAAAATACGTATAATTATTAAAATGGTTAATAAAGGTTTTAAAACTGGCTTTGTTATAGTAAAGTAACAGGAGACAAAAAGTACACATTTCAAGTATAGCGGCAAAAAATTGAATGTTAATTAAACAAAAAATATTTTTTTAATGAACAAAAATGGAAACAAAATAGCCGTGGGTTCTGTATTTCTAAATTGTTCTGTTCGCATTTGAATTATTATTGTTGATAGATTAGTTGATAGCATACCTAACTTGTATCGCATGATGAAGACGAAATTACTTTTGGAAAATATTGCAACAAAGAAACAGGGTTTGACATCACAATTAACCATCAGCTTTATAAAATTTTTGTTTTATACGTTAAATTTCAGAGTAAAAATTTCTTGATGAGATACTAAACATACCTTTTTTAGTACCTTCTGTACCGTGTGAAAACTAAAGTTTGCATTCTTTAAGAGATTTCAATACAAAACGAAAGTTATTTTATACGTTTATTCATAACGTACCAAAATTTGTTTATCCCATTATCATTTACACATAAATCATTTATTTATAATAATTATATATATATATTTACTTTTTTTATTTATTAGATCTTATCCCATGGTTTCACAAGCACAAAAAGGAATGGTATCTGTACCGTAAGTTTTGTTAATTTATGAAACATGCGAATAATGTTTAAGTTTTTACAAGTTGTAACAGATGTAAAAATAAAAAAATTAAATGCTTAATACAAATAATTTAATACATTATATGTATACAAACAAATAAAATAAATTTAAATTATACAAATATTTAACAAAGGTTATAGAACTGGCTTTTATAGTGTCAGAATCAAATTAAATGGGAGAAAATATTAAGTAGCGACAAATATGAATAATTAATTTTATAACAAAAATTAATTTTAAATGAATAAAGATTTAACAAGATAAGCGTGAATTCAGCATATCCACATTGTGATATTCGCCTTTGATTTTTGGATTATTATTAATGATGGATTAACAGATTCTGCCTATGGAGCGTTTCACAGAGTGTTGTGTTTCTGCCTGTTATGAAATGTACTTTATTTTGTTTAAGAATATTATCTTCGGCATATAGTAAGATTTTTTAATACTGTTTATACAGAATGTTGCTTTAATTTACTCATGTTTATATTATTGCTCTGGAAAAACCCAAACATATGATTATATTGTACATTATTTTTTATTATTTATTAGATCTAAACCCGTGGGTTCAAAAACACAAAAAGGAATAGTTAATTCAAGTGTTCGAGTTTTTAAAAGTTGTAACAGATGCAAATTATAAGAAGCAAAAAAATCAATATTTATTTTAAATTAAAATTTAAACAAAATAGGACGTGAATTCAGTATAACCAAATTTTAATTTTAATATTTGTATTTGATTTTTTGGATTATTATTATTGATGGATTAACAGATTCTGTCTATTTTGTTTAATTTTTTGCTGTCTATGGAACGTTTCTCAGTGATGTGTTTTTGCTTGTGATGAAATGAATTGATTGAACGATAGTTGCAAATATGTTATAGATATGAATTTGAAATTTTCATCATAGAGATGGAGGATGAGAGATCTATAATATACTGGACCATGAGATATTTTTAAGAGTGCTTAAAATTTTATGATTAACTGTTTCAGTCAAACAATTTTATCTTGTTGAACTATGGTACAAAATTTAAAGTTTCCATTCTTTAAGAGATTTCAATACAAAACGAATATTCTTTTATATGCTTATTCATATAATGAAACAATCTGGAGTTTTGTGTTTAATAAATTGGTTGAAACCTGATAAAATGATTTGTTAGAAATAAAATTAAAATTAGTCAATTTTCGACGATAATTTAAATACAATTTGTAATATCACGAAGTTATATTTTCATTTACACATAAATAATGTTAAATTTAAAATGATTAATTGTTCAATATTCTTTATTCATTAGGTCTAATCCCGTGATTTCACAAGCACAAAAAGGAATGGTATCTATACCGTAAGTTTTGTTAATTTATGGAATCAACTGCTTGCGAATAATGTTCAAGTTTTTACAAGTTTGTATGTTTACATACAAAACATACAAAATTAAGAACAATACAAATAATTTAAAACAATAATTTAATGTAAATTAAATTAAATTAAATTAATACAAACAAATGTTTCAATTTAAAATTAAATTATACAAATAGTTAACAAAGGATATAGAACTGTTTTTTATAGTGTCAGAAACCAAAAAATAGATTAGTAAAAATTTTTAAAAAAGCGACAAAAATGTAAAATTTTTATTAATTGAATAAAGATTTAACAAAATAAGCGTGAATTCCGCATATCCACATTGTGATATTCGCATTTGATTTTTGGATTATTATTATTGATGGATTCTGTCTATGGAACTGTTTTTGTTTCTCAGAGTGATGTGTTTCTGCTAGATTTCTGTTTGTGGGGAAAAAATATACTTTAGTTTGTTTAGGAAGATTATCTTCGGCATATAGTAAAAGTTGTTTAATACTATTTATCAGAAACTCAAACATATGATTATATTGTACACTATTTTTATTATTTATTAGATCTAATCCCGTGGGTTCCAAAGGACAAAAAGGAATAATATCTATACAGTAAGTTGTGTTAATTTATGGAACATGCGAAAGGTGTACAAGTTTTTTCAAGTTGTAACGCATAGACATTACATTCTAACTATAAACTATAGATATATAATGTCTAAGGTTGTAACTAACAGATATAAAATTACTACAACAATACATTTAAACCTCCACAACTAATAAAACTAAATAAATAATTTTAAATTATACTAAAGAGTTTAGAACTGGCTTTATATAGTGACAGAAAATTTGTGCATCTTTTCAAATTATATATTAAAAAACCAGCTTCTTGTATTTGGGATTAATCTAGTCGTAGGATATGTAGCTTACTAGAGCATTGTTACACGGTTTAAGTTACATTAAGGGAATTCAACGTTGTTCCATGTTCGTCGTTGCATCCTAATTAATAAAAATTACAAATTATTAATAATCTAATTAATTACTAATTATTAAAAAAATAAATCTCTTTGCCTAAAAGATCATTTAGTTTGTCAGCTTCCTATTTAGTTTATTATTTATTTATTTTGACGTTACTAAAATAAAACGTGTATTTACCCAACTTTTTTGTGTCAGAATTTGTAATATCTATTTAACTGTGATTATTTTTGATGAGTTGGATAGTTTAATATTACTTTATTATACTGGATTTTCTATACTCTAAACAAATAAATACATAAAAAATTTAAATTATATTTTATAGAATTAATAATTGTGTTTCCTATTAAAATTTATTCCTATTTATTAGCTATGCAATAATGCCGTTTTTTATTATAAATAATATTTTATTGCAACTCTTCAATTCATTTTTTACAATTTCTTCAGTTTGATAATGTACTGGTATTATTTATTGCATTATTAACTAAATGCAGTTAAATAATTTTTCATATTCTCTGCAATATGTTAGGATGTTATTTTTTATTATTTTTATACTTGTTCAATCAATAATTTTTTTGACTTGTTTATAAGATTAAAAAATACAAATGTTTAATACTATTATACCATCAAAGCTATAAATACATTTTATAATATCATTTTAGAATGTCATTATCAACATCTGGTTCCAAGTAATATGAGGTATTAAATATTTTTAAGATATTTAGCATAAATTATATAAATGCATATTAAAATATTTTTGGTTACACATTATTCTTTATTTATAATTTATTATTCTAGTAATGATCATTACATCGATAATTCTACAAGGATATATTTTTAATTAAAAAATTGAAATTGTTTGAAAATTATCAAATAGTTTATTTAATTGATATTTGTTCTGTTTATTCTGCGATAATGGTGACTCCAATCATACAAATTGACTTCAAACAAAACAAAATGAAATAGAAAAAGAAAGATCTTATTTATAAAGTAGGTTTATTTTATCAGTAGTTAATTGATTAATTGTTTATTAATTAGGCCACTTATTGAGGAACTTATAATAAAAAAAACTAATTTTTAAAACTATTTTTACAGTTAAATTGAATTCCAGTAGGATTGTCTGGTGACTTAGGAATAGTTTACTAAAACTTCACCTCTTGGAACAATAATTCTTCTTTTGTTAATTAACATATATTTATTGATTAATTATGTAGTTTAATTAATGTATGTACTATCATTAAATGAAGTATTTTGAGTAGAGTTCTCTGTATATACTGTTTGCTTTAATTTCAATCCCACCTCTGTATTATGTATTAATTACTTACTATTTTGCACTCAAATAAAAGTAATCTTTTTAAAATTAATAAATGAATTTATAAATCAAATTTGAAGCAATTATGTAATAAATGTTACTTTAAATAGTATATAGTTATTGAAAAAATCCAAATTATATGTTTATTTAATAAGCGTCTCACAATGAATAATACATTCTTGCAAATTTAATAGTGAGCAAAAAATAAATCAATAAAAAGGTGTGTATTACATTATTAATCACATTTATTTTACCTTCTTTAATTTTGTATAATTGCAATAAATGACAATACATTAAATCTACAAACTTTACAATAATTATAGACCCTTTACTCTATTACTCTATCCAATTTAAAATGTAAACACTATTCGTATAAATAAAATAGAAAATATTTATCACAAACGAAGACCCTCCAAAAGTCAAACGTAAATTTGAGTTGCAATGTAACAACTTTGGAATAGGAGCATAGAGTTATTCAAGATAATTGTATTTTTATTTAATTGAAAGAACTAAAAAATAAAAAAACATCAAACAACTAAATTCAAATGAAATATGTCATGACAGCAATAATTAAAATTAAAAATTTATGCAATAATGTATGCAAGTATTTCACAAATATTTCACCATTTTTTATTTACCAGTACAACTTAATATAACTATAATATAAATTCTTATATGTGCTATCTTTACAAGTATTGTCAATTTAATTTTACTTGTAAATTTTTTAACTAATAAAATCAGTAGTGTATAATAATGAAACAGTAACATTGTTTTATATTTAACTAATGAGAAGTAATTTAAATGTTGGTGTTCATTGAACTAAATAAATTTTTAGAAATAAAATTGAAGTATCTATACCAACTTACTACAAGATATTACTTAGATATGTTGGATAACCTTGAATTATACATTGAATCATTGTAACCAGATTCACTGTAAACTGAAAATTCTTCAGAAGGATTTTGACGCTCATCGCTGTATTTAAAAAGAACACATTACATGAGTAAGTTTTCTGTTGTGTAGGGTGAAGATATGATACCAATAAATGTATTGAAGACACAGGCAACAAAATGATAGACAATTCTTGAGATGATTACCTGACTGGATTTTTCCTTTTTCTAAAGATTTAAATTCAGAAGTAATTAATAATTATATAAATAAGTATAATATAATAATTATAAAAATTATTGAAAATTATTAAAAATTTACCAAAATTAAAAAAAATCCTAATTAAAAAAGATAACTACATTATGGTATCGAGGAAAAAACATTCTGAAATAAATTTCATCTGAATAACAAATATGATCAAATACAAAGTTTTTAAAAAGCTTTATTAAAATATTTTACTTACCGTGAAAATTTATACAAAATTAACCCGAATACCGTTATAAATATGAATGCAAAAATTGATGCACCCAATATTTCTCTAATTTCTAAAATTTCAAATAAATAAATATAATTGAAATAATTCTGACTTGTTTCCATTATTTGAGAAATTAGAGTCAATAAATATGTATATAATTTCCATTCATTATATATTGTAATTCTTGATGAAAAATATGAGTAACCATATACTAGAACATCCAATATTTATTACCACGGAATTTTTATTGTTTTGAAATATTTTTTTCAAAGCAAATTTGAAAAACATTTAGGTATGCATGTAAATTGAAACAATTATTGTTTGTTTAAATTTCCAAATAAAAAATTTGATGAACAATCGACCAAGAGTTGATTACATATGAACCACTAAAATGGAAACAAATTCTAGAAAGTTACAGGGAAATTAAGATTACTTTGTAACTTCTCTACTTTGTAAGTATGAGGAATCTTTATTGGGATTGGGAACATTGTGGAAGTTTCTTCTGAATATTCTTACTAAAATATTTATGTTTAATGTATCTAAAAATTTTATTGACACAAAATTCATTTTAGGATGATATTAAATTTTCTATTTTCTCATTGCAAACGTATAAGAGTAATGAGTGTTTGTTAATTTAAAACGGGTAATTCTCTTATTTTTTATCATCTAAATTTCCAATATTACCGACAAAAAAACTAATTAAAGGGTTATTTTTGGTCAATTACTTTACAGGCTGTCTATAAAAGATAAAGATTTATAGTGTTCAAGGAAACATCGCTGAAGACATTATTATCGCATCCAAAAGGTATAAATAACACTTGTGGCTTCTATAATATCTATCCTATTTATTAACCTAAACTAAATTCATATTTGTTTCTAAATTTTAATCAAAAGTATATAAATGGATCAAACTTACTAATACTTATTAATGATTCTTCTGAAAAATTATAAATAGAACACATTTATTGATTTTGATTAATCCCGAACATAACCTGCGAATTTTATAATTCTACCACATTTTAAAAGTTATTTTAAACAAACGTTTGAAAAATTGTAATTTCTACAAAGAACACAAAATCTTAAGCAAAAACATAAAGTTTAAAGAATTAATAATACATATAAATATATGTTTTCTACTTATTAAGTAGTACATAGCATATATAATATAATTTTTACATATATGTAAAAATTATACATGATAAATTGTGGAATATGTACTAATCAGGGAAAATAATTTATTGGAAAAGCTTTCTATTATTGTTTAAACCTAATATATTGTCAAAAATATTTAAAGACAGTGCCTCAAAACATCTTTGTGTGCAACTGAGTGAACTGACCCATACAACACAGTCTATTCAAGAGTCAGTCTCTAGATCCGTGTCTGTTAATAGAGACTAGACTGAGTAAGTACTAATGTCAAAATATAATGTATAATTGTAATTCATCTAAAATAATCATTAAAACTCATCTTTCAATCAAAATTCTAAGTTTTAATTTCTGTAAGCTGAAATAGTACCTGCAGTGTAGTTTATTCAATGTAACCTGGGTAACTATCTAAGATATAACCACTGTTCTAAAGATGCAAAATTAAAATATTATTTAATTGAAAATAATAAATAAATTTAATAAATTTGAATATAGAAATCTAACAATTCCTACGAACAACTAAGAAAAAATATACTCCCCGACCGGGAATTGAACCCGGGTCTTCCACGTGACAGGCGGAGATACTCACCACTATACTATCGAGGAGACAATCAATTATAAGATTTTTTTTAAACTAGATAATATTTCAAATTTAGCAGTTTAAAAATCAAATATAATCTAAAACTAGTAGAACATAATATGCGCACTATTTACACTGTTGGTGGTAGTATATTGAAACCTCAACAAATGAAGCATTTTTCCAACAGCTACTATTAAAAAATGGTTTGAAATTATATAAATAATTAATTTAAGTGCAAGGCCATCTTGTATTGTCGCCTCTACTTAATGAGGAAACCAAATTTCATGCCCGGAGAGTACAGACTTCGAAATATATTACCTAATTTCAAACCTCGCAAATTTTCGTCATTCTTCTTCTTCTTATTAATGTAATTCTTCTATAATTCTTAAGCAACGATAATGACCTATCCCTTTACTTTTTGTGATTTTGAAAACATTTTCAACATATAGCCACTATAGCCACTATAGCTGATCATTAGAGTTATTATAGTGAGTAAAATTATATTATACTTGTTTTCATAAACATTTTGAAATGTTACAATATTATGATTTAATCAATAAAGATACATTCATTATCAAGGCTAGGCAAAGAATGTAATGGAATGACATGCATTGCCTACTTAATGTTTTAGTGGCTATAGGCTACCGCATGGGTTTATCTAATAACATTACGTTAAGTAACTTATATAAATATAGATCATTCTCCACTTAACAAGTTTTAAAATTAACATAGGTATTTAATCATTTGTCCACGGGTATTCAGATTTTTTTGTCCACAATTTTCACTATATTTTTCTCTCCTGAGATCTCACGACCCGAGCTCAAAGGTGTTGGGCTGCTTATAAATTTGTCTATGTTTTCATAATTTCATTGTTATTTTACAAAATTACTTTGTCGGTTGCGCCTTCGTAGCCTCCGTGGCGCAATTGGCTAGCGCGTTCGGCTGTTAACCGAAAGGTTGGTGGTTCGAGCCCACCCGGGGGCGAATTTAATTTTTGCTAAACATGTTAATATTTCTATATTATATATAAATTTTTCCAGTTTTGTAATTTAAAGCTAGAACTGTGTAATCAAGATTATGCATAAAAATCTTTTTATGTATAGGTATCTATATACAATTAAATGAATGTACACCTAAAATGTGGTTGTCAACCGTTGAGTTAGAGCGCTCGCTGAGCGTGTGAGAGTTATGGTGATCGATGCTCCATTTTTTAAAATAAAATTAACCTTTGTAGTTTTCGCTATTTTGATTTGTAAGTGCAGTTAACTTATTTTTTAAAAGTTAAACATATTAATCAGTCGAAATAAAGCAACTATTTAATCACAACCAAACAATTATCTTCAGTGCAAAATATCTGTTTGGTGGATCTGTGAAAACAGTCATGAACCAACAGTCTTTGAAACAGTCATGAAACAACAGTCTTTGAAACAGTCATGAAACAACAGTCTTTGAAACAGTCATGAA
>JAUZNC010018559.1:0-26012 GCA_034780395.1 Vannuccia rotundouncinata
AGAAGCCAGATAGGTCACGTGAATCTCTCGACCAATCAGAAGACGAATTGGTTAGGATATGCTCCTTTCCTACTACTGACATTATCGACAAGGTGGACCATTTTGGGAAATGTGCTTTTTACTTCAAGAGACGAAACAAATGATATTGTTTATATAAGTGATTCAGATTCCTAGAAATGTAAATATTTATTTTATCCAGTAATCTTTTCCAATGCTAAAGTATTTATCGTACACCAAAGTACTTCAGCCGCTTGCTTTTCTCCACAGGTCTGTACAAGCAGCCATGGTGATTATGCCTATGATGCAAGCCAAAGAAAAGCCCCCTCTTAACATTGTTGGGGATGTAGGAGGACGAATTGCCATCATAGTTGATGATATGATTGATGATGTCGACCAGTATGTAACTGCTGCTGAACTTCTGCATGATCGAGGAGCTTATAAGGTGAGATCACAACTCTTACTTCTTGTTGTCATGGCAATTACTTTAAGCCGGATTAGTTTAGATATTATGAAATATATTAGACAGTAGCTGTTATATATTTTATACAAGATTTAAATCTATAATTGACTGTAGACTTTGTATAATATCGATGTTACAAAATATATAGATTCTGTATGTGAAATATAACTTGGAAATTATTTTCTTTAACCTGTTTAGTTTACAATATACTAATACACATAAAATATTTACAAATATAAAAATGTTGTTAGTGTCTTCTACAACTTGATGTCCATTAGAATCTTATCTCACTTAAACACTGCCGTTTTAGAAAAATGTATCTGAAAATCCTCTTCTTCTTTTTATCTTGGATAGAATTTTCAACAGTTATCCATTCTTTAGAATTCACTTATTATTAATTCACCTCCTTAGCCGCCAAACAATTCGAAGTATAAAATATCGTTCGTGACAGAAGAAAAAGCTCTGTCACTCAGCACGTGATTCTATTTTTAGTATCAGTATACTCTGATTGGCTGATAATGTATGCTCCTTTCCTATACAAGAAATCGTCGCAAGTATTCATTGTCTTTTGCAACTTGTTTAGTATGAGTTCTATTTGTTTGCTATATTTTTATAAACGAGGAAAACTAAAAGGTGTTTTTCTACAATATAATATTTCCATAAAATAAAACTTTTCAACGAATAGATTTTCGGAATCTCACCCCTTAATGGCCAAAGTCGGCTAAGAAATACAAAAGTTATTCTCTGTTTGCATTAATTTAAATCTATTTCACTGCTATTAATACGTGACTAGTTTAAATTCGTTTTAATCTCATTCAAGAATAAACTATGAAACCAAAATGTGTTCTAGCATCTAGGATTTATTTGATATCCAATTTTATCCGGTTGGTTTTCAACTTGTGTAACTTCTTCTAACAAAGTCAGTAATACCGGGCAGGAGTTGAAATACCTTTAAGAGTTGATAAATACTTTTAGAAGTTCCCCTAATTTGGTGGAACTTTCTATTTGCATAAATGAGATAAAGAATGATCAAGGAAGGAAGGAAGGCTTTCTTGCGTAAACATTTTCTGTTTGATCTGTTAATTTAAAACTATCATAGGTAATTAATAAGCTTTGTGATATTGTTAATTAGGAGAAACCTTCAAATAGTTTACCTTTATACAATTTATTGTTTTACATTATGATCACAATTAGGAGTAAAACTGTGCCGAGCACCATTTTTATGATTGAGGGGCCGGGGCAAGCAAATACATGGTACAAATAGCAAAAAGAGTATTTTAAGAGTATTTTTATTACATAAATGACGATATTTCATTTTGTAATAGACGCTGGCTCTGTCTTTGTTATAACATACTCACAATGATACTTTGCGCAATAATACAGGGTTCAGGGTCCTTAAAAGTCTTTAAAAATATAAATGTGACCAATTATAAACTTTTAAAATGTGGACACCCAAAATGAGGTTTTTAGTTCTTACTTTTGGTTTTAATCCGCAGGACTGAGAATCTTATGCGATATTTTACGGAATTCCGCCAAAAGGAAATGAAACATATGGGGGTAGGCTGCTTTCAAGCCTTATATCCTCAAAATATGGCGCTTTGTGCCGAATTGTAGGGTGAGTTTGTAATTGTTTTCGCCAAACCCGACTATAGGACGGTTCTCAGCCCTGAATCCAATAATTTTATCTATATTTCTAATTCTGTTCAATTTATAGCAACATCAGGTAGTGGATTGTGGTTATTTGTACTTGATTGGCACTATAACTCATCTTTTTGTAAAATCTAATGCACTGAGTAGGTCTGCTAAAGAAGAAAGCAAACTTATTGAACAATTAAATATAGACATTGAAATGAAAAGTGAGAAATATCTTTACTTTACTATATCCACGTCGTTTATATTTAACATTTTAAAAGTTTAAAATATATATTTTCACAGTTTGGGTTTTTACTCGAATTTTTATTTATTGTCTAAAATTCCTTTTTGGAACACATTTTTCATACATATAATACATTTCATACATTGTCTGAGGATATTTCTATTAATATTTATTCTGAGTTACAAATAGAATTGAATTAAAATGCATTTAAAATTATGGCTTCTCCCAAACATGGCTAAAAATAGTTTGTCTGTTATCATTTTGTTTTTAGAATTGTCATTTTTTCCATAATAAATTGTGGAACAAATAAATAATAAATTTTGTTTTAAATAACATTTTTATTTAAACATATTATATGAATTAATACTTTATTCTAAATGACTTTGTTCCCTAGCTAGTTAGTTTGAACCTCTTGGTCATAAAGGCATTCTCCCTGAAGCTAAACTAATTTTAAAAAGCCTCAATTTTAAGAAATTAATTTTCTTATTGATGGTTTGGAAACTTAGACTAATAATAACAAACTGACCAATTTGTCAATTTATTAACAATTGTGAATTAATGAATGAATTATTTTCTATTTATAAAATATCGTCATGTCTATATTTATTTATAGAGAGTTTTTTGTTACAGAAACAGGAAATAATATCAAGGTATTCATGTTTCTGAATATATATCCAGAATTAATAGAATTAATTAGATACCAACAAAGAATTAAACACTATAATTAGCCATAATTACTTCGCTGACAATTTTGTCATCACTAACCCTCTATCTGGTAAAAGAAATATCATGTTCATTCATTAATTTATAATTCGCAAATATAAACATGGGTGTTGCGCTGTTAGGAGATAAAGCGCGGGTTCGGTTACACATACAGTTGAAATTAAAATTTAAGAAGGTCTTTCAATTGAAAAGGTATATTAAAAAATGTCATCTAAATTTATGAGATAGTGTTGTCCAAGATGAGGGGTGTAGCGACATTTATTTTTAAAGTGATGAACTATAACTATTAAAGATATACTATACTATTACATATAGAGGAAATCATAGAGATTAAGTCATTAGGTTAAAAAATTAAAAAATTAAGTCATCATTAGGTAATTATCAATCGCAATCTATTTCAGTACAAAATTTCCTGTATTGACAAAGATACTTTTCAATATTGATTTCCTATAACTTGAATAACTAGTGATTTAAAAATTGAAAAGGATGAAGAAAATCTATATATTTTATTAATAATTAATTGTAACTAATTGATACAAAACTCTTTACTTTTCTGTTAGTTATCACAAATTAATTGACTTTCTCTTGTTTAAGATTTCTAAATGAACAAAATTGTTTTTCCACTTATTATCTTGTAACAATCGTTGTAGAATACTTGATAATATATAATATTTCACTTTGAATTAACCACGCAATGCAGACATTTTTTCTCCCAACTTCGTGTGTTAAAACATTGCATTAATTATGGTCATGAACTATATATATATATAGTACTTAATATCACGCAAAGTATAAATATATCTCGATACAGCAGTAGTTAAATATTTTGAAATAGTTTGCCTAGATTTAAACTTCATTTTAATGTATCTTTCTTTTTCCGACAATTTCTTCTCCTTATTCAGAATCGAATTTTTTTATATATGGATGAATTTTATAGATTTGCAATCAATTAGTTCGACAACAATCGGTCAACATGGAAACCCAAATAGATCAAACATCTAGATGTCTTTTATCTCATTTTTTAATTTGTATTATTTGTTTGTCTATAAATGAATATATACATAGAGTGCCCCATATACCCGTTAATAACATTAAATATTTCAGATTTATTATCTATTTTTTTAAATTCTACGTTTATGGCAAAAAGAATTGGGTGAAGCGAAGAATTTTTCATAAAAGATTAATTAAGATAAATGAAGCTAATAGTTCATCTAAAGAGTAACAATCTGCTTCCCCCGCCCCCAGGTGTATGTAGTGGCCACACATGGTCTGCTCAGCTCGGACGCCCCCAGGAAGATTGAAGAGAGCTTTATCGATGAAGTGGTCGTAACCAATACGGTCCCCCACGACTTGCAGAAGATGCAGTGCCCTAAGATCAAGACTGTGGATGTAAGCGTTCTTCTTGCCGAGTCGATTCGAAGGATACACAACAATGAATCCATGTCCTATCTCTTCATGAACATTCCAAAAGATGACTGAACCAACACTCACCACCAGTGCTCTGTCTCAACGTGCTTTATCTCTCTCTATATTGACCCTATACTGAATCTCAATATGAGCAGATACATGTTTTTATACTGGAAGAAAACTTCAGATAATATTGCTCTTTATATTTGGTTAAGGATATTTTTATCAGTTGTCGTGTTGATTTTTATATTCGCTTGTTAGGTTGATTTCGTCCATTGATTCTTATCACTGAAGCTTCCGTGCATTTTATGATATTTTGATGGTTGCTTTTAATAAATGTGCATTTTTCTATATATACGTTTTTTTATTCAAGACATTAAATAATTTAGAATATGTCCACTTCTTTTGAGTTTTGCGGTGGTTAATGAACTTTAGTTGTTCTAAAAGAAACATTAATAGTTAATACAAACGAGAGAATTTGTTCCAAAGTTATTCTTTTTTATGTTAACCAAATATATAACCATAAAACTATATTTAACAAGCTTTATGTTTAAATACATAGTTATACTTATTTAAATATTATTAGCAGCAATGGTAAAAAACCTTTAATTATAATTCCTAATTTTAACTAATTTTAAACTAATTTTAAAAGCCAATTAACTGGTGATAAGAAAAATATAACATTTTAAGAATGTCGAAATGCGTTGATTAAAAGAAATATTTATTGAGTACAGCTTTGAATCTTTCCTTTATCTTGGAATAATTGACTAGATGACTTACATTCGCTGAATTTTCTCTAAATATCTTCAAAGTATAAATGCTTATTCTATAAATTCATCATTAAAATAAATGTTCCCATTTTGTACTAAAAATATGTTTTTTAATGAATAAAATTTTTGAATGAAATTAATTTAAAGTTATGGGCAAAATCCAAAAATAATATTTTTTCAACAATTCTTATTAAGAATTTAAATTATTGGTATCGAGTATAATAATAGATTCGTTATTGTATTTTAAATTAATTAATTGAAAGCATTTTATTAACGTCACAATGATTCGATCTCCATCTAAGCATCTCTAATTAATGAAATTAAATAAATTCGTTTTACGTCTGAGAAATTCTTAGACATGATTATCTTGAAAATTAAATACCGAAGCCTTGTTGTAAATCAACGTTAAGGAAAATTGGAAAATTGTGTCAGTTGGTAGGATGAATTCCACTTTAAATAATTATAAGTGGAATAATTTTAATTTAAAGAGTATATAACTCATATAGAATTTCTAAAAAATGGGTTATGTCCTACTTTTAAATATTTCAAACCAGTTTAGATATAATTCAGCTTTGATTCATAAATCATGTTTCCTTATTTTGTAACTATTTCTTCTTTCATAAAAGAATAATTTAACAATGAAATATAAGGTAATATTAATTCTGATTCTTGATTAATTAGATTTTAGCACTAAACTCATTATATAACAGATATTTGCTTGTTTCAAGAAAGTTAAGTTTCGCTCAAAGTAAACTAACTATTGTATTATCCTCTTTCTATAGGCCAAAACCAAAACTTAACTCTTCTCATTAGTTTTAATTGTTGGCACTGTTTATAGCCCATTTTCTTATTATCCAAATCATTTCTCGATGATCTTTGATTACACCACGTATTTATAAAATACGATTTTTAATATTAGTACCCAATGATTATAAATTGACGATTGATTCCCTGGCATAATTTTTACTTTTAAAAAGAGTCATTTTAATAAATGAAAATCAGATAAGTAATTGATTTCTTTTTTTAAATGTTTGTTAGTTTTGAAAGAACAGAAGCCATGTGTGCCCAATTCTTCTTTAATTTAGTTCGTTTTTCTCTTAGTGTATAATCGCTTATTTCGCTGCAATACCGAAATTTCATATAAGTATTGCCTCTAATAAAAAATAAGGAGGAAAATTAAAGTAGTCTTAAAAAATTGAGAACTGAATTGAAGCTATAAAAATCCATTTATTTTAAATTATCTAATTCGGTACTTCGTTATCTTCGTCAATCGATATATTGATTTTAAATTACATTAGATTTAATTAATAAACGCATAAAAATGTCGACTTTTAAAATCAGTTTATTTTATCACTATACTTTGAAATTATTGCAATAAGACCAATTATATTTTGTCCTACTTAAATTACTAATTGTAAAATTATATTACGACAATATATAATATATATAATATTTTATAATTTTAGTTTATGAATTTTATTATATCCATGATAATATAATCCAATACAAATTTATATATTTTTATAATTAAAAATGTTATATTTCCAGATACATTCTTATGTAATAAATCGTATAAATATATAGTAATTACTTTATAAAATCACCCCTACATGTACAAAATAGATGTTTAAGTTTTGAAACAGCTTTCAACACTCAATTTATAGCCGCTCTATGTATACACCTTAAAAGTTGATTTTGCTTCTTAATAATGAATGTATACTTTAAAATTAAGGAGGTGTACGTGACAAAGTGAATAATTTCCTATAATACGGGCCAATATTCTTGAACATTATAGACTATCAGAGTACTGTCGGAGGTTTACATTATGTTGCATTTTCTTATCCCATCTTTGTGCTAGATATAGGTTCTGTCGTCATGTTATTTATGTTGAACGGTCATCGAAGGCTAAATCAAATGAAAAGTAAAATAAATATTAGGAACAATCGAAGCCATATAGTATATTCTCTTTGAACGATACGATTACTTTATTATTGAATGTATTTATTACACATTAAGCATTATAATCAACCAACTAGAATTTAGTGACGTAGTCATGACGAACGATTTAACGAACTTTTTTGTAAATAAATATAAATTATTATTTTTTTATAGATATAAATGTATTAATATAGTATAGTATTAATGAGTACGCTTTATATAAGTCTGAATTAGTGAACTTACTTATTTAATTAATGAAAACTTTTGGTATCATTTATTAAATTACTATAATTTTATATAAAGTACGGTGTATCTGATGTAGCTGTTAGAATAGGCCTGGGATGACCTGTTTTCCATCAAAAAGGAATTCCAAGGATTTTTAGAGATTATATATGGATCCAGCTAAACAACGTGATATTACTGTAGTAGTCATTTAGTGACAGAGGTCGTTTTTTCCTATTTAAGTTTAAACAATATTTTATAATTTGAATTCAGACAAATAAAAACAAAAACAATTTCGTCTTCTTCTTAAATATCAATAATCTAAAAATCAATAGCTATACTAATAACTAAACAACTCAGAAAAATATGGCTAAATAAAAAATATTTTAATTAATACAATTATAATAAACAATTTTCTGAATTTGCGAAATGACAAAAATATATTTTGTCCGATAAGCGAATTTTTTTAAATAATAATTAATTTATACAAATGCATTTGGTTTATTTTTCAATAATGTAATTGTCATATTTCACTCTCCATTCAAGATCTTTGGATATTTGGATGCTTAAAACACTGCTGTCTCGTGATCATACAGAGAGGGATGTTTAGCCAAGTATATATTTATAAAATCTTTGAGATAATGGAAACGACCTCTCGTATTTATCTTTTTCATATTATGGAGTTTTATTGACAGAAAGCTTCCCTCATGAATCATGGCCTACTCTATCCGGTCTATTTTAATCCTCTAAACAATTAATTAATATAACGCTTCTGTTTTGGTATAATAATAAATTTTTGTAATTATATTTCAAAATAATTAATTATGTGATTAAATAAGGATAGTAGTATAATGTATTTCAATTATTGACCAAATATAAATATATACAGATTAAACAGTAGTAAGTCAGAAATACAATGAGCAATTTACAGATTTCAGTGAAAAATATATCAATTATATAAATACGTACAAAATCACTGGAATATTGATTACAGCACTAATTAATTGTTTAAATTGAGTTCTAACATTTAGCAACTAGAAGTATAGATTACAAGAAATGTAAATAAAACTAAATTTACAAATTATTTGCATAAAACTGGATGTGGGGGAAATGAACCAAAAAACGATCAAATAATGATTACAAGTTCATTCTCTACAAAGAATGAACTTGTAAGAGATATATGGCTTTAATGTCGGCGTCTTCTATTAATTAACAAATAAACAATTAATGTCACTGTATGGATTTTGTGCGACTTATGACTGTACAGGCAATATGACTCTATATAGTTACAATATGGTACACTTTTCATTGTTTCCCTTCACACAAGACTGTAAACTGTTGTTATTGTTGTTGTTGTTCAGTTTGTTATATCGACAATCCTCAGAAGGTCGCGAGATTGTGTAGAAGTCTCGACAGGCATCCGCCGAGAGTCTTTTAGGAGCAAAGTTCTCTGTCTTCCTCTCTATCTGCTGGTTAAACGTGTCCACCTGAGGGTTGTCGCTATTTCGCTTCAAAAATCGGTTCATCATTGCGTTGACTTCTCGCTGAGGGATGAGATGAATGGTTGAGAGATGTTTTGGGGGCTCGACAACGCGTGTAAATAGTTCGCGAACGTTTCGCCCGGTCTTGGCGCTCGTCTCCAGATAGGGACAGTGGAACTCGTTGGCCATCGCGGCGGCGAATTCGGGCGCCACAACACGGCCCATCTCAAGGTCCGACTTGTTACCGACCAAAATGATGCGGTAGTCGGTCTGCGATTTACCTGAAGAGTAACGAATTTTCAATTATCGAACGTTTATGTATCCTAAATGATATAAAGATATTGCAATGATAAAACTTTGGATACTATTTTTGACTTGTTTGGTTTACGAATACAAGATTCTCATTATTACAAATTGCAAAATAATATAATTATCAAGTTTCTAATTTAACAATTTTAAAATCACGAAGCAAACTCTCGTTTTAACAAAGAAACGAGTTTTTTTCGCTGAGCTTAAATAACAAAAAGGCGAATTATTTTGAGATATAATCTTCCAAGTTAAATATATTATAAAAAGCAATCGAAGATTTCCCAGAGTTCTATGCATAATTTATATAGTATTAATAGTACAATTTCTGGTTTGCTCTCTATATAATGTATATTTTAGTTATATCTCTATGATTCTCTTTAATGTTAAATGTATTTACCTTTAATGTTGACTATGTGGTTGTACATCGCCTTGATTTCAGCCACAGACCCCAAAAGATCTAACGCGAAGACAAGTATGAAGATGTTTCCTGTTCTGATGTTAAGTTCTCGCATTGCTGGGAATTCATAGTTGCCCGCTGTGTCTAGAATTTCAATACTCTTGCAAGCGCCATCTACAATTGAAGAGTAACATGTGTTATATTTTTTAACCTTGCCACTTTTCCATTTTTGTGATTCACTATAAAATACAAAGTGTTCAAGTTATGGAAAAAATTGTTGATTACCTTACATTTATTTACATTTTTAATTTGTATTTAAATAAAATTGTCTATTTATATTCTGTAATGAAACAGCTGAAGTTTTGAATTGTTTATAGATTTTTCTGTTAATTATAGTGACTCCTCCTTTGTTGGTAAAATAATAAGTAAACGTTATTACTATAATCACACTTTTACTCTCATTATAATGTTGCTTCAGACTAGAACTCCCTAGTATTTCTAGAATAACATATCCACTTAGAATATGTTAATGGGTTCGTCTGTTGTCTGATTTAATTCTTCATCTGTAGTTTTATAAAGTAATTGTACTTTCTAAATATACACTTAATTAACTAAAATCAAGTGTTGAACTTTTAAACATGGTTAATTAACGACATGGATAGACAGATATTTTTAGCTTCTTTAATGACGTTATTGTAGCAATTTCATTTTTATAAATAGCCTGTTTTCTTCTATATTATTGGCATGCAATTTACAAATATATTTACGCCGTAAATTTGCAATCAAATAGAACTACAATAACACTTAGATCACAAAAATAACTGCTTACCTGCTGATTGAAGAATGGTCTTGTAGGAGTCTTCCACGGTTGGGTTGTATGTTTCTGAATAATGTTTTTGCAAAAACTGTCGAATCAAGGAGGTTTTGCCTACTTGACCACCCCCTAAGAATATAATTCTCTGATCTTTGACCGCCATTAGTATTAAAAAATTTGTCCAACAATTCTAGTTATAGAGCTGATTAAATTCAGTAGAGGAAGTAAGGATTCTGTAATAGATGCCAAAAGGAATAATTCCCATTTATATATATAACATCATCGTATATTCTTCCCATTGGATATTCCGGATAGCTTGATTGGCAAATACATTCAGGTGTATAAAATGCAGTATTAATGTTGCAACAGATGTCTGGCTGATATAATTAAGGTTGGCGATTTCGAAATCAAATTTAATAATTTTAATGTAAAATTGTTTTATCAGGTTGCGATAAATTTAGTGTAAATATTTGTGTAAGAACTAGTTATTTTTTCCGTCAACGATATAATTTGTGTCATTAAAATAGTATAAGAAATTGATTCATATTCATGGAGTATATTTTTAGAATTAAATATTATATTTTAGGATTTTGTGGGGGAGTGGAAAACTGTTATGGGATTATGAATAAATTTACTACAACAGAATTTTAAATGTTATATCTGAATATTATACCATCAAAATGACAAAAAGTGTGTTAAGCTCAAGCACAATGTAGTTTGCGCTAAATCACAAAAATAAATCAAGATTTTTTGGAATGAACTTCCTACTATTATCAGGACTGAACCTGACCTACCGAAATTTCGTAAATCATTAAAAACTGATCTCTTTTCAGTTTAGTGTATATATGTTATCATCTGTCTCAAACATTCTTCCTTCTCTATTTTGTTGTGTTTCTTCCCCACTTTGATTGTATTTTTACATATTTGTGGCTAAATAAAATTATCATTATTATAATTATATTCATTATACTTGAGATAAAATTAATTTTTAATTATATAATTTAAATGTATGCGTTTTAAATGAAAGAAGCTTTTATTATAGCTGCATTGCGTAAATTAAACTTGAATTTAATATTATTTCAATAGCAATGTCTGTAAAATAACATTAATCTGAGTCTTGTTTTATGGTTGATCACCCCGTTATGTTTCTATTTAAACTTCTCGAATGTATGGAAAATGTCATTACAATAATTTTTTCTATTACTTAACATAAAAAACGTTGCCGAATCAGAAAAATTCATAAATCGCTATACAAAGACGATTTTTGTGAATATCATAAAAAGTTTTTTTAATAAACACAGGCAAATGTTAATCCAGCATTTCTTTAATTTTACGCAATTTTTTGTTAATAATTGTTATTGAATATATATTTTATAAATTGTTGCTACTTAAATTCAAATCCTTGAGGAAGTAATGTGTTTACTACAAATGTTTGTTTGCTAATTATAATGAAATAATAAAATAACTCAAAAAGACTATTATAAGCAAATCCCCACCACGGTTGCTGAGCAAAATAATTATTTTTCAACTCTGCTAGCTACCAAAAACTTGCGAAGTATCCAAACATTTATCAAAGTTAGATATACTATACATTTTCTGAACATTGTATTTTAAATAACTATTAAATAATTTAAAGACTACGTTGTATATTATACGTATATTATGGATGTAATCATATTTAATATACAATGCAGTAAACTGTATAATGAACGTCTTTTTGACTCAACTTGTACTACATATAAATATTTGTAACAACAAAAAAGTTTTAGGAAAACTAATCATTTTTTACTAAGGATGAATTTGTTTTGATATATTTGAGCATATATAATATAATGTTTAAAATACGTAGATGAAATGTCTATTTACCAGTAATATAATTTGATAATCGATATCTCTTAAATTTTGAAAAACAACTGACAATATTATGAAGTATTGTCAATATTTTGATTTTAAAAACAACAATTTATTTTAAGTAATTTGCTTATCTTTTATAATAACTAAAACGACTGCAGTTGCTAATAAATTTACTCCTCTAACAACGGTTCCTATTTAATTTTACATTTCTTAATTCTCCTGCCCATTATAAGTGAGACATATATCCTTTAACATCAAAAATGGTTCTAAAGAAAAAAATATTGTTACAAAGGGGAAATTTAGCTAATTTAGGGAAAATTTGATCTAATAAGTAATATTTTTTTTTAAAAATATATCTCTAATTTTTTATATAACATAAACATTTAATGATTTCGTTTGTCAAATCAATTTTATATTCCTCTATAGTAGTATCCATTTTAAAAAGAAATAAGTTTTGAACGTTTATAACAGTAATAGAATATTTGCATAGTTTTTGATGACCTATATTAATAGATAAATAATCCTTCTTGAACTATAGAGATTACAATATGAGACCGTACATGATATATCCTGTTAAATATGATATAACATAAAGATTATATTCATATCCCAAAAGACATGTAAATATAACGCTCTTAGAAAACAGAGAAAGTTGTTTCGAATGTTTAACAGTGAGAAATAGAAATGTTAAGCTCATAATTGTTTCTAGATACTTTCTATAAGCACGCGAGAATTCCACCTATATACCTAATAATCTTTTTAAGAAATTCGGAAAAATTTACAACTTTGCTAAATGATTTTGTCATTTATTTTACAAATGTGAATTTGTATCTTCTTTACTGTTAAAATACATTTGTACAAGAACTTTAAAAAAAGAGTTTACGTAATTTGCTGAAGAAGTATTGAAGTAAATATTGAAATTAAAGATGTGTCCAGGTGCAGCAGAACAAATTTCTTTTTGGGAATTGTTTGCAGTTTACGTCATATAATCTTGAACCACATAATCCATACTTTTTCCCATTCAGAACTGATTTTATAACAAATGAGTATATCTATCTATAAGTAAAGCAAAATTAATCCGTTAATACGAACTTTTCTGTGAATGTTTAAGTACAGATAAGCCGGTGGACTGTACTAAGATGTAAATATTGTTAATAATGTAAAGGCAATATGATGTAACACAATATGCGAAATATTAACAAAACATTTTGCAACTGAAACATTCAATTAATAAATATTATTATTTTAAATCAGATGTGAATAATAAGGTCAGCTTATGGAAACAAAAATAATGTAAGTCAGATATTAGGAAAGGAATTTTCTCAATTGTTAGTAGAAGTATATTTGAGAAGATATAATTAAAGAATGAAAATACCCCCCTAAAGAGTATAATTGCACAGTAACAGCACCAAAAAGACACCAACAAGAAGAGAGAGAATAAGATAATAGCAGACAATAATGATATCCTAACAGACATTACTATAATCCAATTTTCTACAAATAAATAAAATCACTGTACAAAGTGAGATGGAATAATCACGTATGTTGTATAATAATATACTTCAAATAGAACACAATTACCTAACTAGTTCATATACATGGAAATAAATATACGTGGAAATAAATAAATAACAAGAACCCACGGAATGTTATGAGTAAAAAGTTATTGTTGAATAAGGAAAAGATCAAACAAAAGTGAATTAATCTCGTAATCTTCTAAATATCCTATTATTGCCGTGTTTCATTGGTATTGATTTATCCCTTTTGATTGAGAAAAAAGCCAGTTTACAGAGATTCCAAAGCGAAAGAGATTTAAGTTAAGTTAAATGCCAAATATTTTTAAATATTACATATCGATCGATTAAACTAGAAGCTTCGTGCTAATATTATGTTATGCATTAAACGTATTACATGTATGCATCATACAACACGATGATAATTGAAAAGTGGAATTTAATAAACAGCTTTTTAGCTTGAGTTAACTGTATCGCCAATCAATCACGTTAAATTAGTGAATACGAAAAAATAAATTCAAATATATAGAACAATGTGCTACACAGAAAATTGTCAGAAGATTGCTATAACTTCTAATACAAAGTGTCAGAAGATTGTTATAACTTCTAATACAAAGTGTCAGAAGATTGTTATAACTTCTAATACAAATTGTCAGAAGATTGCTATAACTTCTAATACAGTGCTAGTTTCACAGACGACGACCCATCAGTTCCTAAATAGTGATATTATGTTCGCACTTGGAATCGGCCTGCTTTTGTCACGTATTTGACCCCTTTGTACGGTTTGTATTTCTGAAGAACAAAATTATATATATGATACAGCTATGAACAAAATGTGTGAAATAGATACTACAATTGCATTTGAAAAAATATATCACAATTATTTCTATCAGACTTATTTTTCGTTATTAAGTTCTTATATTATATATTTTATTAAATTTAAATAAAACAGATAAGTGCAGAACTTTGACACGTCTTTATTATCCAAGTTTTCGCTTTGTAAAAAATGGCTATATTAGTCGTGTAAGCCATACATGTGTCCCTATTTAATTCGTAAAGAATAAAATCATTTTTTCTTCAATTTATGTGAATATTAAACTTATACATCAACGTCATAATGTACAAAGAACTTGAAAATCAGAAATAATAAGTGTGACAGAAAGTTTAAACACAAATTGTCTTTTATCCACAAGATAAAAGAGAAGAACATGTTAAATCTATTTCAAATTAGGAAGTTAAAGAACATGAAAATAGCAAAGATGAAAGTATAAATTCAAATCTATTATACTATCATAAAGTTATCTCGTATATTTTAAACTTTTTTATTTAGACACTAAAACAAGAATTTTTCTTTTTGAAATATTTTCTAGGCCCAACATTTGCTTTATGCCCTCGGAGTTGCTATTTCATATCCAGGAATAGGTTTCAATTGAGACTTGTTATCTTTAAAAGCAGCAATTGAAATTCTCCGGATATCAAATCTCATGTATCAGCTTTGTAGGTTAAAACAACAGCATGTGATTTCTTCAATCACTCTAACATTGGACGTGCGCAAAATTAATGCTCTCTACTTTCCTTGGAATACAGTCATTTAGTTATCCGTTTATTGTACTCAAGATTTTGGACCGTTTCATGAATTGATATTTCATTAATGTGATGAAATATTACGAATCTAAAAAGCTCGTTAGCATAAATAGTTTCATTCAAAAAATGAAAGTAATAGTCGGAGCAGTTGGTCAGTCATTACAAGGATATAATTCGAAACACGTTATGAAATATTCGTTGCCTATAATTATTGAGGTAGCTGGTGACACAGAATACACATTTTTACGTTAATTGATCACATCTTGAGGCATTTTATTACACCAAAAGTGGATTGTATTATTAAATACACTTATAACATTATTTTAGTTCCACTATATGTCCGATAGTTTCCTGGATATTTTTCCTTGAAGTAGAACAATAAATTCTTAAAGTTCAGCAATAAATACGCCTCACTGGTAATAAAGATCCACTTCCGAAATTTTAAATTATTTAATAGCGACGAAATAACCATCAACGACCCTTAATATCATTTCTTAACCTTTAGAAAATTAAGCTAGGCATTCACAAATTTATTTAATTACATTTTTGTATAACCTTAAATATAATTTAAATTAGAGTATTTTTAATATGAAAAAAATAAGTTCATTACAAAAGATAAAATTGTATATTTTCCTAATTTGTTGGATTAATAACTTCATAATAAAATTTATTATAACCGACCAACAACAACGTCCATAAAAACCCCACATATACCTTCCAGGGATGTAAAAGCTGTGAATACTGATTGACGACAAATGAATACCCAACATACCATTTAAATTTCCCTTTTGCCACGAGTTACGTTATACAAATTTATAATATTTTCATCTGCAATATAGTTTCTTAATTTGTACAGAAACATTATTTAATTTTGAACAAAATCCTAATTCCTTACTTGCATTTTATAAGGTCTATTATTTCAGTTCTAGCAAATATTAAATAACAACTAATTTAAGAAAGATGTATTTATACCAAATCCAAAAAGATTAATTTTACGATTATATGATATATAATTAAAATTACTTCTCTGTATTCTATAATTATTATAGAAGACAAGCAGACAAGCAGAAATGCTACCTAGATGAAGCAAACAATGTTATCTTTGCATGTGTTCGAATGTATGTACAAAATGCACATATATATATTTGTAATACAACAGTAGACGGTAAAAAGGGGGAGGGACAGACAAATATGAAAGAGACAGAGAACAATGATATAATAAGTGGCTATAAACGAAAACACAATAAACAATAAAAACTACAACCAAGCACTTATTCTGCAGACTATTAATATATCGTCCAGAGAACAAATTATATTGAAGACGTCACAAACAACATTTTAAAATTAATATATCAGTCATGTTATTTATAATTTTTGATATCCGATTAACCCAGATTATAAAATAATTTTAAATATTGGTTAAGATTAAATTACCGTAATTAGATCTCTATAACCAACAACACAAAATTCATAGTACATGTGAGAGTAGTAAGGGAGGGCGCATTCTAACCCAATTTAACCCCCCCCTACTCTCCCGACAATTAATTTAGTTGTTCCACGTTGAAAGAGGAATATTAGATTTATAGATTAAATATGGACGGTTTTGCAAGTAAAAAGTAAAGTATTGCTGTAGAGATAGGATCAGTTGTCGTCCATTAGGTATTCGAATACAAACTACCTTACTACTCGAATAATGTACGTTTGTATAAAAGTGAAATATATATATATTGATTCTAAAGGTGTCACCGCTACAATACATAACATGATGATTCACCATAAAACCTAATCTATTCAAAATAATGTTATATAATCATGACTTATTTTATCTCAAAATCGAGAAAGTCAAGATGTGGAAAATCTATTTAAAATAACTACGAAACCACACAGCACAATTCAGAAATCACAATATAATATAGATTTCCAAATATATAATAAATATATAAACAATTAAATAACACAGTAGGAGAAAAAAGTAATGTATGCGAGCAAATTCAAAATAAACAAAAACGAACGAACGATCATTTGAAAAGTAGCTAAAATGTAATGATAGAAATTTGAGGGCATCAAGTTATGACAGGATATATTTACCGATTGTTCACTATGGAATAATGTAGATGATTTCTCCTAGAAAATAGAATGAGGTTAAATGATAAACACTGAAAACTTGTTAAGTCAGTTAGAGTTATCATAGCGACAGTACTTATAAAAAGCTCACTGTAAGTAATTGAAACCACTCAAATAATAAACAATATAATATCTATAATTAACATCAAAATAAATATATAAAAGCAACAAATATCAACTAAATCAAATATTATTATACTTGTAATGAATAATTAATAATTTTAATAGTTTTACTTTAACACCTTTTTTCAATTTAAAAGTTATTGAAGTTGGATAGTATATTCAACAACAACAAAAATAATAATAGTTTCAATGCAACATCAAAATGAAGCCACTTTAATCCAGAAATTCTTTAAAAAATTGTTCATTTTAAGAATAGTAGGAGTCTGTTTACTTTAAAAAGCTGCATATATTCAGAAGAAGATTTGTAGATTATAAATAGAATAATTCTGTAAAGGAAATATCTTGCAGAAATACCAATTCAATAGATATTTCCCATCAAGCGAATTATATTTAGACACATGAAAATATGATGTGTGAAAAGAACGAGTTTCATATTACAAATTTTAGAAATTATTAACAGTATAAATTAAAATAGGTACACTGATTCAATATAATTCTCCATATTATCTGATCAGATCCAAATTACGATAGAAAATTATCATTTTATTGTATATAAGTTCATGATCACAAACAACAATTCATGCGCAGGACACCCACTTCAAAATGCTATGTCATAACTATACAAACATCAAGAGACATAAAATTCTGAGCTTTGGAAGATCTAGTTGTCTGTCAGTGGTGTAAAATATACAAGGGGCATTGTCTATTAATTCCCAAGAGCTACTCTGCAGTATCGCTTCAGAGCTTCACGTTAACGTGGACAGACCCATTCATCTTGTAATTAAATATGATTTGTAAATTGCGCGCTCCAACGAACATTAGAATATGAATAGGAACAACACATTGGGGCGAGATGCTTCCTTAGTGAAGCGTTCAACAGGATGGTAACCAAGGTGTATTTACGTGAAATAGCTGTTAACCTAATAAACTAGTTAACTATAAAATAAATGGATGCTATTGATTAAAGTATAGTATGAGTCTTCTGCAACTTGATAAGGAGTAAACCCATGTTCTAGTCACAAGAGTAGAGATTCAACATGGACATCTGTCATCGCAAGAGCATAGGCTGCCGTCTTGCCTCGTTTGTTGGAATTCACAATTACATGACAGAGGAACACGAACATCACTAATTCCTAACTCTGTCACCAAGACTGTCATCAAGACGAGTGTTGTGTCATAAATTCTGAGTAGAATTCATTTGTTAAAACTTTGAATTTTACTTTCGTAAGGTAATGTTTTAAAGATAGGTAACAATAATGTAAAGAGAAATATAGATAGAGAGAAAGGCTGTGCATAGGTGGATAAGTAAGGATTAAAAATTGAAATCTCAGATACACATATCAGAAATCTAAGAAACGGGTCATGGTTATGAGAAGAACAAACAGCAGAGTAGAGGGGAACTCAAGATATTAATAAAGTAAATTGAGCAAGGTTCACCTTAATTTCTTTTAGACACAAAACAGAGAAACAGACTTTACAATCCGATAAAACGTATATTTGAAATATGTAACGATAATTATTGAAGGAAATATATTATCTAAAGCAAATTTAACAACAATAAAAAGAGAAGCATATATTTAGGATCATTATTAAATATGGATTATGCCAATAAAATGTAATTCAACAATTTTTTATGTCCATTATTAAATTAAAATAATTTGAACTTCTAGCCCTTCAGTCGTGTCAAATGTTACCTAAAATGTAAATTTTACAAAACCCATTGAAATCCTGACGTTTGGTATCCACCTAATATTGAGTCTTTATAATAAAGATAATAAGAATATGAACAAACTACCCACGCACAAGATTCATCTTTCCAGATAAATGATTCAATCTGGTCAGAGAGATAACATAATATATAATATGCATTCGTATTCTTCCTTCCAAACGGCTTTGATAAGTATCGAACCTTTCTTGAAGACGGAAGACATCTAGTCATACGCGTGTTTTATACAAATGTCTGGCGTACACCAGCGCATTGTCACTAGACTTTGCCTCACAACTAGCACGAATAGACTCCTCTAATTTTAGAATTCAATTGTAACTTCTTCAGTGGCATTCTATAAACGCGGACAACAGGGACGTGACTCGAAGAAAGTAAAGAAGTTCTTCGTCGGAAGAAACAGGGTGTCTGAACTTGACGTCCGGATATTTATAAGTCGTCGTGTTTATTTATAGAGTAATGAAATAATAACGCCGGCCTCTATAGAAATAAACTCACATAAAATGAACAAAATTACGACAATTTTCTGGCAAAGATTCATTTGAAAAAATCTCCGCCGTCACAATAATGATACAGGTGACATAATCAACGCGTTTTTCAATGGGTTTCAAAAAGACTAATTTCTTTTCAAATTAAAAATCTCTACAATAAAAAACGACAAATTTGATTAAGTCAGTTAATTCTTTTAATAGTCAAAGACTGTCTAGAATGTCCCCACTTTTTAAGAGATGTCTTTGAAAATTCTTTTTATTTAAATAATAATCCTTGTAATTAAATCTGTCGGTTGTTTTATTTAATAAATTCGACGGTAAAACCAGCAACCTAACAGCGCTCAACGTCCTATAAGCGGTATACAAATAAATTCAAGATGATTGTAGGAGATTTGGTACAGAAAAAAGAGCGATCACACAAACAAAAACAAATCATAATGAAATATTACGGACACCTGGTACGATTTATATCGATGAAGAAGGTTTTTGGGAATATTTGGATATTTTTATCGTTTTTGACTTCTTCAAGAATGTATTAAAAAGTTATTTGAGACTCATTTTGGTTCTGTGGTGTCACCTCTGCGTTTATTTCGACTCTGTTGACCCGAAGACCAGACACTGTGAACTGGGAAATGCTGAAGTTGACATGTATAAGGGGGTTGAAATCGGGGACTGAAGCGCCGCTCTGCAGGGTGATCTGGCGGAGGGGGGGGGGGGTTTAACACAATTTATTAAATAAATATTATTAATTCTGCATTATATATTTCTTTATTTGTTGTTTAAATAAATTTAATAAAATAGAGGCATATATATGCAAAGAATATTAAATATGACGATAAAACATCAAACGATCAATAAAGTAATATTTTGTTTATGACGAGTGCAATACACAATACGAAAATAGTTTTTTCAAAATTGAAATTGGCAACCAGGCAACAATCAATCAAGGACTGTCATCTCGAATCTTTAACTTCACTAGAGCAACCGTTTGATCTAATCTTTATTGCAGAGTCACGTGCTATCCGGTTTATTGTTGTATTCGTATTCTGCTGGAACATTTGTGATATAATGGAAAAACACAACTTATCTATTTATTAGTAATCTTGATGAAAGCCGCGTCGTTTATACAGACTACTACTTATGAAAAAGTAGACTCAATAACAAAAGTAAACTACTGAATATTTACTCACTCTACGACTATAACAATATAGTTGTATCTCTATTATTTCCTCTCTGTATATTGTATAGTTCAGTTATATCTCTATGATTTCCTCTCTAAATAATGTTTCCTTGAACATGTTTACAACAAAAAAATGGTTCAAAGAATTGATTTTAGGATACAAAGAGCATATTAAATGACAGTCATAACTGTATACTCTTCTAAAACTTCACATTAAAAAATGATGACTGATGACAGAAAGTTAATGGAAACAAAACAATTCCTTTTGAAATAAAAAAATATATATAAAATTCTATCATCTCATAAAATATTAATAATTAATTTCAATATCAATATTTATTGAAACAAAATAATACTAAATAAGTAGAAATCAACTAGTAAAAACTACTTTGTAAAGATTTATTCTCTATTAACAGTATATATAAAATCCAAAATGATACTTATTTAATTAAAATAAACCAATTATTTAAAAATGACTTACCCCTCCCTTGATATTTGCTGGTTTCTGAGGATCAAGTTTTCCAACGTCCCATAAAAGAATCTTGGTAACTGGATCAAATGTATAACGACCAACAGTTACGTTTAAACTGACATTGAGAACCGCTTTAGGCATATGAATCTCCAACGTAAGCTGCTCCACCTGATAATAAGTATTATAGTGTCAATACATGATATAATACTTGTTAACTTTAGAGTAGCAAAAAAATAGTAAACACAAATTATATTATTTTATTTTGAAAATTGATATAAAAATAATAATTATAATCTAATTATATTATATTCTAATGCATTCTAATTATGGTCATAATATTACAAATCGCTATTAATCCTTACACATATATTTGATGATAATAATATAGCACTGATAATGGAAGTCAATAAGGAACCTTATACAGTTACAGATTACAGAGACAACTCACAGACACAACTAAATTATACATAAGATAAAGAGGAAATCACAGAGGTAAAACTATACTATTCTGTACTGTATATATTATATAGAGAGGAAATCATAGATCTAAATATTAGATTGCCTTCCCAATATAATCTCACCGGCTTAAGAGAGTTTGATTTTGGTCCGACAGTTACATCAAGTCTGCTACCAGACTCGAAGAAGTTGATACTGTGTCTCACGTATACAGGGAGGGCAACTTGACTGCAATACACACAAACAAAGAATATTAAATATTTAAATATTATTATAAAGTTAGCAGCATATAAAGATTTACAGAAAACATCAGGTATCTAATTTGTTAAACTGACATTGTTTAATACAATGAAATGAAATTATTAGTTCGAATTTTTTCCTTTCTTTTTGCTTCTACAATTTAGAGAAACAGTTTTTTTAATAAGATGTAAGATGAGTTTTAATATTCTCAAGTAAATGGATTCTCTGCGTGTTTTTATTGACATCTTCTCTCACTCTCCAGAGAACACTGACAGTGAAGCATCTAGTGATGGTCTACCTATAGCTAGTATCAAGTAAACAAAATAGAGATAACGTCTCACGTGTTATTCCCAACGTGATAGCTAATAAGTCTGAAGTTGCCATCGGGAGGAATGAAGGACAAGACCCGTTCGTTCTCCCATCGTTTGAATCGAATACAGGGATGAAAGGAGACGTCGTCCAAGAGGCGAGGATTGACGAAGATCATGGTGAGGTCGGGCATGCCGGACAGTTTAACCAGACAGTCAATCTGTAAAGGAGTCAAATCTTGCAAATTACATGATTAGTATCGCTATGTACGTTGGAGAAAGTGTTTTAAAAAGCTATGCAGTTTATATTTGACTGCAATCGTTCTGGTAACCAGCTATCCAATCGCCATGGATACAGTATCAAAGAAAGCGTTAATAAGGTATGCAGAAAAACTCACATAGCCTTGAATTTCAGCGCAGACAATGCTTCCTGAACGATCGATAATGCAATCGATTTCTTCAATGACGTCAAAGTAAGCCTCGTTGTTGGTGTACTTGACCCCAGCCCTCCTCCAGGGCATGGAACTCAGAGTTCCCGTGGGGAGGGAGTCGCTCACACTTGTATACTTCCCTGTGACCGTGTCGGTGAAGGACCGAAGCAGGTTGGCGGGTTTGATCAACTCTTTGAGAATGTTGGACTCGGTGGCTAATGGGAACCCGTTGTCCAACATTTCATCCAAAATCTACAATTTATAAAAGCCCATCCTTAGATTCAAATGTATCAATAAATTCTTCTGTGCAATATCAATAGTATATCAACTAATTTAATACAAAATCAGCTCACAATAAAGCGATTCTATACAATATAAATATACAACTATACAATAAATATACACAATAACGATAGAATTACCTCATAGACCCGGACAATGTTATCTTTAATAATAGATTCATTCGCATCTGTGAAATAGTCCTCAAGAATGTCAACAACACGATGTAGAAACTCAATCACAAATAGAGGGGGCACTGTAAACCAGTAAAAGTGAAATTCTTAATATTTAATAATAAATTAATTATTGTCAAAGTTTGGTAACTAGGACTGTAAAGTGGAATTAAACAATGTAAGTAAAACACTTTTCGATGAATTTTTATATTCGTTCAAAAATTAAAAATTGATTTTTAAAGAATTTCTGTATAATTTTCTTATTGAATAATGTAAAAGTGTGACCCACCTTCGGACATACATACAGCTATAAAAAATATCTGATTGCGATAAATATTAATTAGGTAATGATGTGGCGTTTGAATGACTGGTAAAATATCTTCATTGTTAGTTGCCTGAAACAAAGAAAAATAACATACTGCATTATTTTGATTAATTCACATTAGAATGAACTGTTTTTCTATAAGTCAGATGATCAAATACTGTATATAGACACAATAATAAAGATGTGAATTTAAATCAGGTACTGATTATTTATAAACTTTTTAATAACAAAAAATAATAATATGAATACTGCCTTACTTTTGATTCCACTTCAAAAAAGTAATCACAAATTGATCTGTGAATGACACTCCTCCAGTGTTTTTCCACAAATATATCTCTAAAAAAGGAAACAAATTGTAATATATAGTAAGTCTCTTTTTAAGATCATAATTTATTGTAATATTGGATATTCTAATAAAATAATAGTATAATAAATCTATAAAACAAAATAAATAATATTAATACAAAATAAGTTTCTAAATAACTAGGGTTCTAGTTAATTTTGAGATTAATTAACAATTTAACATTAACTGTTTAATGTACATATCATGAAATATGATTAGAATGGAAATCTGAAAATATCTGATTAGGCCCATTGGTGTATAGCACACATATTTAAAGCAACCAGAAACTTAATAATTTCAACTAAACATTTACAGAAATCTTATATCCCGAAAATTATGATCTCATACATTTTATTATAAAAAATATAGGTACAACTTTTGTATGTATATATTTCTATTTCATTTCTATTTCACTTTCACATTAGCATTATAATTTAATTATTATAATATTATTCATTATTTGTTGAAAATGGTTTGCCATGTTTGTCATACACAGAGGTGTCCAGCATAGGGCGAGTGGAGTGCATGCACCCCATTTCCTTTAATACCTTCTTAATTTTGGTATAGATATAAGACACTTCTATTAAAGGATCAACTTGATTCAATTGACTATTTTTAAAGCATGTTTTAAATGTATATTATACGCTTATTACTTACTTTTAGTCACTCTAACTTCATATAAAATCCAAAATTTTTTCAGATGTTCAAATTTGTTTAGAGCTCTGGACCTAGCTAGGGGCTGCGCCTCCAGACACCTGCCTGTGCACCCCCATTTTCCATTCTGGTTATGCCCCAGATATACTATAGATATATCTTTGCCTTAAAAGTTTAGAAATTGTCAAATAAGATAGTTTCATCTAAAATGACTTCTAAAAATACACTTTTTAAATAAAAAAATAGGGGTGACTTATGTTAGTGGTATATATGGCAGGCCATAAATATTGTTAATAGCTATTTCTAGTGTTGATCTAATACAAATACTGTTTGCATGATTATAAGATTTATTACCAGTCTTAATTTAAGATTTATTAGAAGCCTTCATTATGTTATATATGTTCTGAATGCATAAATATATGTATTTATATTTTACCAAGTATTTATTTTATTTACCTTATATTACCATCTGTATTATTATTCAGATATAAAAGAATTTTTTTTAATTTGTATTTTAAATGGCAGCTTATTTGTAAAATGTGCAAGAAACATTTCCAAATAAACTTTATACAGTCTGCAATTAGGGTTGCAATAAAAAAATCATTCTAAAAGCTTGCATCATTTGAAAATTGTTATGTATTTAGCTAATTTGCAGTCTGTACAAGGATCATTTTAAATGCAGAAAACATATGAAAATCTGAACAATATTGCAAACTATTGATTAACTATTATAGTTATTCAATATTTAAAAAGTTAACAAATGAAGTTTAAAGTTATGGGACATAATAGAAAATGCTGACTATGATGGTTTGACATTTTGTTATAACTCAAAAATGAAAATATATAGAAATATACCATTAACCCTTTCTTTACAGGTATGTTAAATAAAATTTAGCCAAATTTGTTTCAAATTCGAAATTTGAATATGATTGGATAAAGCTCTGCCTGTTTGTCACACACTCATTTTCAGCACATTACAATAGACTTTTCAAAACACTTTAGCCGCAAAAAGTTTGTTATAGTCGTTCTGTAATTGAATAAACATTTTTATAATACTATTACAATCGAAATACCTTTATAATTTCAAAGTACTGATATGAAATAGCGCATATCTTACTCAATACATTTGATGTCGCAACCATTATAAATTTTCTTACGACCATAACACATCCTAAATAATAAATACAAATGCATTTCACTATTCTATATATCAATCAAATATATTATTTGTTATATAATTATATGTATTCATTTACTAATTTCTCTTTTACGATCTATATATTCCCTGTAAAAATTTATAAAATTTCAAAATAATTATCACTTGTAGGTACCTATATTATT